>JAMXBB010000010.1:12904144-13012064 GCA_024138015.1 Lumnitzera littorea | reverse complement strand
TGGGGGGGGGTTTGGGGTGGGGTGGTGTTGTTCAAGGAAAGGAATTAACTTGAACTGTTGTATTCTAGGAGGTTCATGGAACTGGAATCGGTACAAGAAAGAAACTTTACTGTTCATGCATGATGTTGGTGTAGTCCCCCTTTTAACGTTTTATAACCTTCTGGTGAGGAATTCTGTTGTCTGCTATTGGCTATTTCATCAACTACTATGCCTGCGGATTGTGATGGCTTTGTGTTTTTGAGGAACTCTCCACTTCCGCCCATCACCACCTCAGTACCACACCACTGCCACCATGTTTACAGCTACCACCATCACATCTTTATTGTTGGTACGTCACTGCGACAAACATTACCCCCGCTGCTATACTGCTACAACACTAAATCACCGCTATGTAAGCAATAATGGTGTTGTCCAAAGAATCTCCTACTCTCTGATATCTGATTAGAATTTCCTTTAAAGTTCGAATGTTGTAGATATTTAGTAAACCATTTTTAGTGGTTGTGTTAAGATTTAGCATCGTAGAAACAAGTTCTAGTAAAAGCTTTTAGTTTTAGAAACCCATCACATGATCCACTAAGAGAAGGAATTATGTGAATTTTACACAACATTACAGACATGAAATGTCAATAGAATAATAAGAAAACAATCAGAATTCTTGGTAGATAAAACAGACAATGACAATGAATGACGCGAGTAGTACCCTAGATGTTTCTATGACAAAGCAAAGTAAAACACGTTTAAATCACTAATGTCCTTTACATAGTTGAAACATTGGATTGTACTTGACATAGAAATTACTTAGGTTAGCTATGCAGGACCTTCTTTTTTTTTTTTTTTTAAGTAAGAAAGAAGTATTTGTTGATCCTATATAATCCGTAGGACTTCTGTCCGATGAATTAGGGCATCATTTGACCGAAGTCAGTTAATAACTCTAGGTTTACAGTTTTAAGACTTTATTCATATGAAGTCTTCTACTTTTTGAGACAAAAATTACATTTTGTTTAACATAAGAGAGGGGATAGAACAGGATGAATTTGGGAGGAAATGAAACAAGAAGAAAGATTTATGTAAGTGTTTAATTCCTTCTACCTCGTTTGGATAATAAGGGGAAGAAAAATTAAAGGAATTTTAATTATTACAAAGGACACAATAGAGTATAATATAAAACTAATATGTTTATAAAAAAACAAGAAGAAAGAATTGGAATTCCAATAACTTTGCAAACCTTTTCTCTCCTTTCTCTCCATTTTAGAGGAAGAATTTATGGATGATTTCCCTTCCTCGATCTATTCCGCATGTTATCCTATCCTTTCTAATTTAGGAAAGGAGCATTGAAAATCCCACTTTCCTTCCCCTCCTATAGTTTTTTTTTTTTTTTATATATCCAAAACATAGGCCTAAGGTTTTCAAGGCATTGAACTTGTCAAGTTGATATTGGTTTTTGTTCTAAGGACCAATTGCTCCACTTGATTTCAAGGGGGAACTTAATCCAAATGAATTCCAAGACTTTAGCAAAACTTTTCTTCCAACTTACTTTGGTTGAACAAAGTTAAACTTCCTTCAACTAAAGTTTACTCTTCTTTTCTTACTTTTTAAGCTTCAATCTTTGTATGTCTTTTGTTTTTGGGCTCATGATGATTTTTCTAATATTATCTTAAGTCTACCAAAATGTCATTTTACAGCAAATAAACAGTAAATTTTGTAGGAAATCATGCATGAGATCATGTTTAGTTTACATGGTATTGTACCCTCCAACTCAGTTTATGCTAATCTTCAAGAAAAATTTCAAAAAGCGCTAGTTCTAGGATATATAAAGATTGGATTTGATGAAGCAACAATACATTATCATGCAAGTTAAGCTCACTCACTTAAAAATTCATTATTGATGTATGCTTAAGATAATATCAAAAGAATTAACCATCAATTATATCCAAATCGAATAATTATGCATATTCTTCGAATTTTGTAGTAAATGAGTTTATAAGTATGAGAATTTTTTATCGATGCGTAGATAATTGTATGCTCCTCAAACCTTTGAAGTTGTGGAAGAGTAGATGATTTTTTTCTTTCTCTTATGCTTATATTATTAGAGCTTATTACTCATATGTTTCTATTGACATTGCATATTGTATTTATCTTAGCACGTGCTATCTCACGTGATTCATTAGTTTTGTATATATACATCAAAGTTGCACATAACTAAAATAACTAATAGAATACAAACACTACACTTTGAGATCATACTTTCTCTCTCACTTATGTTTGGCGATTCTTTTTCTCTTCTACAAGATCTTCAATCGATCTAAGTAAATACTAACAACTTCACTGGATCTTAGTTTCTTCATGGTATCAAAGTAAGATAAATAGATTCATTTATTATTGTTTGGTCTCTACTTCAATTTCTTAAATATTTTGATTGGGAAAATATCTTCAATTACTATTACTTTTGGTGAAAATTTGTAAGGAGATCTATACTATTTGTCTAGTTCAAATAATCCTGGTATATCAATCACAAATTTAATACTAAATGGAATGAATTTTCATGGATGGAGTCTATCAGTTAAAGTTACCCTAAGTGCAAAGGCAAAACTTGGATATATAGATGGAACCGATCGATGATGAAAATGAATATCATAAATGGATTTAAATTGATTGCATGATTTGTTGTTGGTTGCTTAATATGATGACTAAGGATACATTGGAGGCATTTATGTACACACAACTGCAAAAGAATTGTGGATAGATTTGAATGAAAGGTTTGGGATGCTTAATGAACCTTAAGTTTATCAATTGCAACATGAAGCAAGGAAATTTAAATATGATGGATTATTTTAATAGATTAAAGAAATTGAGGGATGAAATTAATATCCTTTGCAAGAATCCTAGTTGCAATTGTAACGCTTATGATAGTTGTAGCTATAATCTAAAGCAAAAGATGCTAGACATTGAGAATAGAAATAAATTGATGCAGTTTTTTATGGGATTGAATGATGTCTTCGAGTATGCTTAGAACCAGATACTGTCTATGGATCCATTACCAATTGTTAGCAAGGCTTGTCACTTGATCTATCAAGTTGAAAAGCAAAAAAATATGTATGGGTTGCTTGGGAATAATGAAGATTCTAGTACTACTTTTCTTATAGAAAACATACAAAAGCCTCCTATTACATTTGACAAAAGAAATCAAACAAGAAAAACATCTATTACAAGATTCTTTTGTAATCACTATAAGAAATAAGGACACATGATGGATTTTTTTGAGATAATTGGTTTTCCGAATTGGTATAAAACACTAAAGGGAAATATGAATGCATCATGTTATGTTGTTGCTCTATTTGAAACCAATACAGTTATCCAATTGATAGTAATCTTCATAGGGGATGTAAACTTCGCTATTTAAGGGACATGTGATTAATTAAGGGTACTTTTCGATCATTTTCAATGATCAACTAAACTAAGAATTTGAAGTTTACATTTAGAAAATGAATTTAGTTTTTCAATTCAAAAGTTTATTGCTAATAAAAACTTGAACACAAGAATATCGAACCTTAAGTTATTCGAAATTCTAAACCCTAGGATAATTAAGGACTTGTAACCCTAAATAAATAATTAAAAACTTAATTTGAATAATTTTATTCAACTCTAAAAATTTATAAAATTCCATAAGCAGCAAATCATAACCTACGAATTAATTTAAAAACAAGCCTTAAAGGAATTACATTTGAGATAATACCCTTATTTCCTTCATAAGCTATGTTACTTATGGATAGGTACACCAACTAATCACTTAAAATAACTTACTATTTGAGAGTTAGAATCACTTATCACTTGATAACCTATCAAAAGCTAATGATAAGACCATTTCCATATATCACCATAACTTATAATATATATAGATAAGTGATCTCATTACCTTATAAACTTAATTTTTAATATGTGAAATGACAAGGCCCATATCCTAAAAAGGACACTCTATGGCCAGTTGTAAGACAAGAGAATGAGAGGCCATGCCATGTCAATCACACATAAAACAAAGTGTCCTTTACATCTACTATTTGCCTCTTAATATTTACATCATCCAATCATGTCAAAGTATGGCTTATGTATCTTGTTTAAAGATAATAAAAAGAGACTTATTGGATGCATTACACACACATTCACAACTGGTACACTCTCTCCCATTTCTTCTTATATTTCATTTTTTTTTTCCACACTTCAAACACATAAACCAAAGGAAGAAGCCAAACTTCACTTCTCTTACAATTGCCGCTACCTATATGTACACACACTCATGGCACAAAACTTGTTTTTGTTGCCTTCACTTGTCCACATCAAAGGCTATTTTAGGAAATCTTAAAACACTTCAAAACTAACCTTAAATCCCAAAGTTGTGGTAACATAAGAAGCTTGCAAAAGGAAAAGAAAAACGAGGAGCAAAAGAGGATCCTTAGTGAACAACGGCCTTTTATACTACTTAGGATGAGTAAGTTTTTAAGATTTGAAGTGCTATATTTTGCCATGCTTAGGAGTTTATATGTGTTCATAAAGATATTAATATATGTATAAGGTGATAACATAGCTAATTTTAAGTAATAAGCTTATGAATCTCTTATATAAAAGTTGGAATATGAGTATGTTAAGTTTAGTATTATGTTAGATATATGTTTAACGCTTAGAATAAAAGTTGGAAGTTGAGAAAATCATAAAATATGTATATGGAAGAGGGGATAACATGCTAAACGTGGAGTATTTGTAGGGTACTTAAGTGTTATTTTCATTTTATTAAGTTACACATGCTTATATCTAGTTTTAGGTAAAGGAAAAATCCATTACATGATGTTTTATAAGGAAATAAACTTTTTAAGATGTAAACTAAGGTATAGAACTTATGATAAGTATATGATTCCTAACTTTTATTTAGTACTTAAGCTAAATAATTTTCTTATGGAAGGGAAGTTAAGTTAAAGTTATGATATAAGTAGTGTAGGTTCTTGATTTATTATCTAAACTTAAGGAATAATGAAACAAGTTGAAAAACCAAGTTAGAAGCCCCTAAATCTAACCGTCCAAGTCTAAAACCCCAAGAAAACCCACTTAAAAATATAATTAATCAAAGTAAACAAATTAAAAAAATCAACCAAAACAAGCATAATAGATAATAAAAGCCTAGGACTCAAAATCGAGCCTAAAAACATCTGAAACAAGCTTATAACTTCTAATTAAGCCTCACCAAATTTCTAACCAGCACTTTAAATAATTAAGAAAGGTTGTTTTGAAGCCCATAAGAAGTCCACATAAAACTCTCTAAGCCCATCAAAGTCACTAACTTTAGTTTAGATCATAAATAAGCCCATTTGACCACTTAAGCTCACATAAGAGTCCAAAAAAATATTGATAGCACCAAGGTCATAGATAAGAATAGAAATTTGACTTTTAAAAGTGTTTTAAGCTTAGAATAAAGTCTTAAGCGCAAGCCCAAAAAATTTCCTAAGATAACAAAAAACCTAACAATTAAATTAAGCCCAAAAGAACACTAAAACATGAGGACCACTACTGTTCTAACTAGTGGACAAACTTGTAGGCCTTATCTTAAAAATCTAACCATACCGTGTTAAAGTATATTAAAAAACGATGGAAATCAACTATAAGATCATAAAATTAGATTTAAAATGAGAAAGTTATATGTGATTAAAGTTTTAAGTACAATCGAAAAAAATATGAAAAACTAAGATAAAAGTATAACTTAAAAAGTTTTAGGTTAGCCTTTCAATTTTATCTCAAACTCTTAACTTTATCATATTTGTAATGTTTAAGGGACTCGACTATTGGAAACAACCTACCCTCATATTATTACAACTGATCCATTATGGTTGAGTAAGTGATTCTCAATGACTTAATGCTTGGTTTTACTTGTAATGTAGATGCATTTAAATTTGTATAATGAACTGGAAAGCTTATGGGATACAAGAAATGCATGTGTATAATATTATGATTGAATGTCATGACTTACTAATAAGATAATAATGAGAATTGTTTATGATGATAGTTATGTATAGTTGTATAAAATGAAATTGTCTGATCATAATGAGTTATGCATTTTTCATATTTGCATTATAACTATACCGATTGCTACCTCATGTAAAATTTAAGACCCATAATCAACTACTCGAAGTTTAGCTCATAAAATTTAGGATAATTTGTTAAAGGATCCAATTGAGCCTAAATTACCAAATAAAGTTAGAAATATTAATAAAAGTGATCTCGTAAGTTCAAATTTAAGAAAATAAGTAATAAAATAAAAGAATATAAAATTTTTAAATTTTAATTATATTATTCGTTATTTATTGAAAATGCGTAAAATGTATTCTAATAACTAATGAATCGCTAGAGATAAATTATAAGTATACTAAAAATTATAGAATAACCAAAATAATATTTAAGAATATTTATTTGTATTATATATGAATTTACATGTAGATAGAAACCATTTTGATTTAACTCCTAAATACATTTGCACTAACAATGAGAGTGAATTCCTTTTTAAGGAATGCCAAACACTTTTTAGTACCTAAGGTATATTTCATCAAGGGAGCATCATTTATATTCTACACCAAAATAGAGTTGTTGAGAGGAAATGTAAATATGACTTAGAAACAGCTAAAGACTTGCATTTTCATGCAAATATTCTAAAATCCTTTTGGGGAGAATGTCTATTAACAGTCATTACACTCATTAATCACATGCCTTTACAAACACTTGGTTGGAAATCATGTTTTCTACTTTTATTTCATAAACCTCCTTGCTATCACGAATTACAAGTATTTGGTTGTTTTTGCTATGTATCCATTATTAATAAAAGTAGGGACAAATTTGATCCAAGAAGTTAAAAAAAAAAAAAAACTATATTCTTAGGATATCTATACGAGTAAAAGGGATATGGGTTACTTGATTTGAAAAATAACCACAACAGGGATGTTATCTTCTTTGAAGACATATTTCCTTTCAAAACATCACCAGTTATTACAAATCATTGTTCTTCTTATCAAAAGTTGTTTCCTTTGTTAGCACCTGATCCATCTAATCTTTTTCCTACACATACCACCCTTGCTCATCTTTCTACTGGTTCATTTATTACCCATACATGTCCAAATTCTGTTCATCCTTCAGAAAATTCAGTTTCTCCTCCTTTACCTATACAAGTGTTTACTAGAATAAAGAAATCACCAAGATGGTTGTAAGATTTTTTGCATAATGTTCAGAGTAGGATTACATCAAACATGTTTCCCATTCTTCATCATATACATATTATATCCTTTGTTTCAACTACATTCATTTCATTCATACCCTAGAGAGTAAGTTGCATCTTTAGCTAATGTACTCATTATTCATGAACCTAGTTCCTATCATGATGCTAAGAAAGATCCCAAATGGGTAAAAGCAATGCAAAGGAGTTGATTGCATTAGAAATTTATGGTGTTATCAGGTTAAAGGACTGAAATGACACTTTAATGAGTAGTATTTATCAGATTAATCCATGTAGTACTCTCACGATAAGTTGTTCCAATACAATGTACTCCTACATGTATATGCGCTAAATCGATATCTTATATTTATAATCATTAAAACATGATTATCATTCAGCTAACATACTAATATTAATTTATTATTGCTCCATATGATAAGCAACTATGGATAATTTATAATAGTATTCTTGTCACTTTATGGTTTTACTATCAAAATCACGCATCATTAGGAAGAACAAAATATTTAAGGAATCTTTTTTTCATGTTAAAAGGATGATAATAACATGACAAATAAAATAACTTATATTATAAAGCAAAATAAATACTCAAATGACATAAGATCCATGCGACCTAAGGCACATCATTAGCAATGTAAATGGGTTTTTAAGATCAAATATAAATTTGATGGTTTCGTTGAGAGATGTAAAGCCAAATTGGTTACTAAAGGTTACAAGTTGAAGGCTTGAATTACACTCATACATTCTCATCAGTAGCTAAATTGACAATCATGAGAATAATACTTATTATAGCAACAGTTAATAATTGACATGTTCACTAACTTGATGTGAATAGGCTTTTCCGTACAATTATATTGATGAGGATATATATGTGGTTTCATTGAAAGACTATACATTAGCCAAACCAAGACAAGTTTGTAGATTGGTTAGATCCTTTTACGGTCTTAAACAAACATCTCACCAATGGAATAGAGAGTTTACAAAACATCTTATCTCCTTAGGTTTTCTTCAATGTAAAAATGATTATTTATTGTTCACTAAGGTTGATCCTTCTAGTTTCATTGCCCTCTTGGTTTATGTTGATGATGTCTTAGTCATTGGAGCCAATTTATCTAGTATTTCTATTGTTGAAAGTTCTCTTAATAGTGCATTCAATATCAAAGACTTAGGAGATGCTAGATTTTTCATGGGGATAGAGATTTGTCATTTGTTTAGTGGCTTCATGTTGAAATCAATGCAAATTTGCACTAAATATTTTGCAAGATGTAGGACTTACAAGAGCTAAACTAGCTAGTATTCCTTTTCCGTCTATTGCTTATCTTGAAAAGCACTTAGGTGAATTGCTTTTAGATCCTTCTTTTTTTTTTTTTTTTAGAATTGTGGGATGATTGTTATATCTAACAATTACAACCCTAGATTTATCATTTCTTGTGTAATAGTTAAGCCAATTCATGGTCGAACCAAGAAACCCATACTTAAATGAAACTTTGCATGTGTTAGAGTATGTTGAAGGAACTAACAACAAGGGGCTATTCTATTCATCTAATTCGACTCTTAAGCTGAAAGGATACTCAGATGCAAATTATGGAGCTTGCAAAGTGGATAGAAAATCTTTGACTAGATTTTGCATTTTACTTAGTTCATCTATCATTTCATTGGAAAAAAAAAAAAAGTTAAACATTTCAACATCTTCTATGAAAGCTAAGTACAAAAGCATTGCAGCCGCTACTAAAGAGCTATTGTAGGCTACATATGTGCTTAAAGACTTGCTCATACCAGTATCATTACCGGTTACTTTGTGTTTAGATAGCAAATTAGCAAAACTAGTTGCGAAGAACCCTTGTTTTCATAGAAGGATAAAATGCATAGAGATAGGTGTACACTTTATTAGGGATCATCTAGCTTTGGAGTTCTTACTTATTTCTTATATTCTATCGTGTTTACAATTAGTTGATTTTTTTTACTAAACTAGTAAGTTTACAATAGTGATCTGCCACTTGCATGAAGTTAAGAAGCCCCTTAACTTCAAATTCAAGAAAGTGCTGGCTTGTACCTATCCTAACCTGATTTCCTCTTGCTTTTGACTTTGATAAAATTGATAAATTGAAGGGGTAGGGGGGACGAGAGTTAGATTGACATTGCATATTGTATTTATCTTAACACATGCTATTTCACATGATCCATTAGTTCTCTATATATACATGAGAGTTGTACATAACGGGAATAAATAACAAAATTCAAACACTACACTTTGAGATCATACTTTCTCTCTCACTTCTGTTTGACGATTCTTCTTCTTCTCTACAAGATTTTCAATTGCTATAAGTAAGTACTATAAACTTCCTTGAATCTTACTTTCTTTAGTTTCCTCACATATAGCTAAGTTGTCATGAACTTTGTACAATTTACATTTATTTTTTAATTTGTATGAGATCACATTTATTTATGGCTCATTAGATTTTCCATATTTTGTTGTTTTTTCTTTTGTTTTCATTTTTTTTTTTGATAAATTTTGCATCATTTGAAAACTTTAAAAATTCACGAACTTCTACTTTTTCAAAAGTCAGTATTTAGCACCAATTAAATAAGTGTGAGCCCATTTCCTTTACTAACTTGATTGCCACATTTAACATAAGCCACATGGTAGATGACTTAGCGATTTATTTATACAATGTTGTTAATTGAGTTAACTAAATTTACAAAAATCATTATAAAAGCAAGAAAAAAAAAAGAAATGGCAAAAAAATAAAATAAAATAATTAAAAAGAAAAAAGAAAATAAAGAAAGGGCAAAATAGCTTATGGTTGTTATCGGCTACCTAAGGGCAGGGATTGTTTAGTGGCCACATCGGACCGGGTCTAGTCAACAAAGGAAATGAGGGCAAGCTTGTTTAAAGGATGTTAAGTGCTGTTTTTTGGGAAAAAAAAAAAAAAATAGAATCCTCACAATTTGAAAAGTTTTCATAAATGGTCCACGCGATTTACTTCATTTATCTTTATATTTTTCCTTTCTCTTTATTGTGCACTATTCACTCAACTCTATAAATCAAATAAGGGAATACTTGCAAGAGAAATTACAGTATATTCTACTCGTACAAACGGAATCCACTTTCTCCCAAGAATTCGGTTCATAAACCTAAGACAATCATATTAATTTCTCAAAACGAGGTCTAAGTAGATTTGCTTATGACACCATAGTCAATAATCACTTATTAGTCCTAGCACGACCATTAACATTGCAAGTCCAATTGCCTGTACACAAACATACAACTATGATTCAAATATGAAAGTTTTTGTTATATAACGAAATTATAATATTAATCATTCATATCACGAGTGAATTAATATTAGTAATATTAAAAGGCAAGAGCCATATTTGGAGTCTAAGTGCTATTATATCTTTTTCTTTTTTAATTTTATCTAATTAACATTTTTCTCGTCCCATTAGAAAAAAAAATTTTCATATCCTCTCGTTCTGTAAACTCGTTATATCTTACTGAGTGTTAAATAATAATGCAAACTTTTATATATATATATATATATATATATATTATTTAATTCCGAAGGGTCTTAAATAACCACCATATTAATATATTCTTCTAATTATCAATTGATCCTTACTGACATAATTAATTATCATTTCAGTATTATAATATCTGCATTCTAAAAAAATATTTCAAGGGTTTTGTTGTCATTCGAATGAGTTTTTGGCAATGAATTGTTTCAAACAAATAGCCTCTTTGCTCACGTTGTCTCCCCACTCCAAATAATAGGATTCAGGAATTTTATTCTTTGCTCTCATTTCTTAACCCTCTCTTCCCATGTTGTTAATATCACCCCAGAAGTGGTTCTTTCTCTCCACGTCCCCCGAAACAGCTTTTACGTACACACACACAAATGTTGCTTATTTTATTTCCATTTTTCTGCATCTCTCTTCTCCATTATCCACAAACAATTGATTTTTCCATCGTTCTCACTCTCTTTTATCCCAATTGACAATTTCCTTCATTTGCTTAAAAAATATGGTAATATATCCTTTTCGAAATTTATTTCACTGTGTCCATATATATATCTTCGTTGCAATTTGGTCAACAGTTAAATGTTCCGGGAAGAATAACATCAATCTCTATCTTCACAAATTATAAGATGGTTGAATGGTACGGATACTAATCTGGGAATTATTAGGTTACCAGCTCAAGATATTGCTATGGTAAGTTCAGGTTTTTCCTTTCTTTTCCTTCTTTTTTCCCTTATTCTTTTCTCTGTCTTTTGCATAATGAAAAATCGTTTACTAATCTGCTGTTTTTGGTTTGCTCTTATCACTGATTGAGATTTCTTAGTTCTGGGATTTGTATGTGGAGATACACAATGAGGAAATTAATGATCTTTTGGTTGTAGAGAATCAAAAACTTTATATGCATGAAAGCTCAGAGCTACGAATTTCAATTTCGGTTTATGGTATTCTATATTTTCTAAATTTTGTTAATCTAACTCTACTTTCCTATTCCAGGGTTAATTTCTTTAATTAGTTTCTAACTCCTCTTTTCACAGGATTACTCTTTAAAAACAGCAGTTACAAAAGGTGGCTTCATCCTCAAGCGAACTGGTGAACAACCAACAAGGAGTATGATGATGCTGTGCGGTGTTTTTTATATCTTTGATTTTTTAAGTACTCTTATAAATGCAGTGTTTTTCACTAGCTAAAGCATCTTTTTGCATTTTGTTTCCAACAGCTTTTTCAGATTTGGAATATGTAAAAACTATGTTCTGTAGAGTGCAATACAATCAAATCTCAACTTTAGCCAAGTTTCTTTGCTTTGAGCATTTAGCAATAAGAACGATTTTTATTTTTATTTTTATTTTTTATCTATTTATGTTTGAAGTATTAAAAACCTCTTCTCTATGGATATTGATATATATTATGGCACTGTTATGTTTTATTTTACCTCCTTAAGTTTCACCTCTCTCGCTTTTTTTTTTTTTCCTTGCTTCGGATTGTGGATACGATCTTGATGTCTTACGATGGCCCTTTTAATTCTATTTGTATTTGATGTTAGAGAACTCTTATAAGAATGATAAGAAGTGTAATACATATAATAGTGCCCTAATGTTATGTTTTCATTTTTTGACTCTTACTACTCAATTTTTTCCCATTTTCGGTTTGTGGATATAGCTTTACATTTTCGGTGCTTTAAAAAAAAAATGAATTTCCTTATTTCTATTTGTATTTTCTTGTAAGACACATCTCTCTTATTCTTAAATATGCCATTTTATGATGAGTTGGACGAGTGTAACTAAGATATAAGTCTTCATCATGGCAATCAAATTATCTCAAAAATTCAATATTATTGTCCCTAATTTCCTACAACCAATCATCATAATGAGTTGGACTGAGTGTAAATTTTGTCAAAGAGGTTTAAACCATACATTTTGATATTTAAATTTCCAATTTAATAATTACCATGAGCAAAAATATGATGATAAACTGAGATCTTTCAACTAGTTATGTATTACCTTTTTTTTTTTCCTTTTATTCAACTATAAGTTGTTTATATAGTTTAATCCATTATGATGTTATGTTAAAAATTTATTATATTACTAGACTTAGTTTTTGTACATGCAACCTGAGTAGCGGTCTGTAATATTATTTAAGCCGTATAGCTTTTTTAACAGCCATGTGTGACGTTTTAGGTGTTCCATCATTATATTAATACAAGTTGCTTTTTAAACTATTACTGAAATCTTCATTTAAATTTTGAATAAAAGAAGAAGTTACATATGCATGTATATAAATGTTTTTGTAATGTGGTAAAACCATTGGATGAGTTTGGTGAGTATGATAGAGTGGTGTAGGGACTTGGAGCATATATGTTCTAAAGAAAGTTAAATGGGTTTGTGAATGGAGTTGGTTTTTACATAGCCATGGAGGATATGTGTTCAAACAGGACATGCGATAATTTAGATGTTAGCTTTTTTTATTTTTCACATATTTCTATACTATTAATTTTTTTCTTTTTTAGTTTATTGATGTTTGAATTAAATGCCATGACGAAAGATTGTCATACAAATTTTCCATTTGCAATCTATTCATTTCTATGTATTTCATTAACCTAGTTTGGGAAAATTCGCATAACTATATGGTAACTTTTCAAATGTTATATGACTGCTCTGCAAATAAAATTTACATTATTACTAGTCAACACTCAATCAAAATTAACAATATTAAAGAATAATGGAATCTATAACAATTTTCCTTTAGTTGTGTAGAAGAAGATTATAGAAAAGTTAAAGTAAGCTTGGAGAAAATAAAATAAAAAATTACATTGTAACTAACCAACAATTGAGAAATAGTGGAACATACAACAGTTTTCTTTCAATGGCATGTTGAAGAAGATTATAGCACAGCTAAAATATTGAATAGTTACTAATGAAAAAAAAATTGAAATAGTTTGCATAATCAATGACTAATCTATATATATATACATATTATGAAATCTTTTGGTTTATATTAATGAATATTTCATTTTTAATTTTAACATATTGGCCTTTAAGCACTACACCAACAAACCAACATGGTTATTTCCATATATTAAACAATAAATTAATTTTTTTATACCTCAAGAATAATGGGTTAGAATAGACATTATGCCTCTTTTATCTATTTATCTATCTATTCGTCTATTTATTGATCTATATAAATCTATATCTTTCTACATCTATCTATCTATATCTATATTATTTTAGCCCAAGCAAGCTTAAGCAACCTCTATTTGTATACAATTTTTAATTTACCTTATTACTTTTCATCTTCAACTCTTAGCATAGGTTACAAATATTTTGTTTTTATTCTCCAAACTTTTTGCTATTTAATCGATAAATAGTGATGTTAAATTTACAAGAGAATTTCGCTTAATTGAGAGCTTCTTCACAATAAGCATAAGTTACAAATCTTTTCTTTTTTCTTTTTGAAAAGCTACCTATTAAGTGTAATGGCAATTTATCAATACTTTGTCATCAATCTTCTATATGCCAATTTACAAGAGGATGCTTTATTGAGAACTTCCTAGCATACGCTTTTCAATTTTCCTACTCTTTTCATTTTTAAAAAGGTTTTTCTTTTTCTAATGGAAATGCTAATTCTTTAGTATTTATTTACAAATCATTTTCAAGTTAATTTAAAGTTGAAATTTGATTTACTTAGATTTTCTTCATGACAAGTGTAAATTTGTTTTTGTTTCACTTCATCGTTTCTATTTTTTTTTTCATTTAAATTATTGCTCAAAGCCTTTAATAGTTGATTTGAAATTTTTGAAATTATGTAATTCTTTTACCCTTAAAGCTATTGAAGCTTACTTTATTTTTGAAACTTTTAATTTTGCATACGTATATGAAAAGGTTTTACAAAATATTCGGAAGAAGATTTGTGATTTGTTTATTTAGTTATCTTTGGTTTTATTATGATGTAAGTACTTTGTTTATCATGTTTGGGTTATTTTGTGGATGGATAACAACTAAAAATGTTAATGATCTTATTTGATTTTATAAAGTACTTTAATAGGAAATGGAGATTTTTAAAGGTGAGAGGAAGATAAGTGGATAGTGTATTAACTTTATGTTTAGCATAAAGACACTCTTTAGAGAAAATAGAAAAAAAATTATTATATGAGAAGAGATCCAATCTCAGATAATAGAAGATCGGTTAATAGAGCTAGCTATAATAGAGTTTGTAAGAGTTATGATTTAAATTATTAATAGGTAATATCTACTCATATAAAATTTTTTCATCCTTAAGCATCAATCGAATATTTTTTTTTTATCTCCTTTAACAATTTCATATAAATGCACCAAATTTTGCAATTGCAATAAAACAAATAATATGACTAGTAATACTATCAAATTTTTTCTAAATTTACAAAAAAAAAAAAAAAAAAAGAGGTTCAACTCTACGTTTTCAATGACTTCTATAACTACCTTGTATACTTTATTTTATTTTTTTTATTTTACTTATTAATTTTGCATATTGTTTGATTAGGAGTAAGCGGGTACAGAGTAAGTAGGATATGGAGCCCTATTCATATCGTCCCTTATGGGCACAGATATCAAAATTTTGCTACTTGTACCTTACCTTGTAGCACCATGAAATCACCTTATACTCTATACAACCTTTAAATTATATTTTTTTAATTTACCTTATGAATTTCAATATGGCTATTTAAACCTAATCCTTTTTTTAAAAAAAAAAAGTAATTACTCAATTTAGCACACTTTTAAATGAAGCCAATGAATGGAGTATATTGAGATTTATTTCTGACTAACTTTTTTCCTTAAATGGTTCTTTAATCATTATTATTATTATAGATGAATTTTTATAGAAGTATTATACAAAACTTGTTGATAGTCAGTTTTTGTTCACTCGTCTCACTTGTCCATTCGGTGGCCAATAGGCTGTGTAATCTACATTCTCAGTAGATCGTCGAGTGATCTACATTCTCGGCACTACGCTGAGTGACACAGATTTGTTGCTGATTTGAATTCAAGTTCAAGGCGTGAACAGTTATCACATGCATAGTTGTATTACATAACTGTATGTTCTTCCTACATTTCAGGAAAGGTGTCTGATCAACAAGCTTCCACTTATCTCAACAGTTATTTGATAACAACTCCTTTAGACATGATACTCTCCTATAAATACGAGAATGAAACTCTATAAGAGAAATTGGATAACTCTTAAACTCTTTATTTTACCCTTCTCACACCTGCTTACTAACTTAAGTATTAGAATGGCTGCATCAAACTAGCTTTGGTACCAAGTATCTTTCTTATCTTTACAGGATATTTTCAAACCCTAAAATTCACCAACAATATTTGGTGCCGTCTATTTTTCCTAAATACACCCACATGGCTAGAACTAGAATGACCAAGAGTACAAGTGTTGGCACTTCTTGCCAATACCATGAAGGGGGAAATTAGCATACTAATGAGCAATGACTAGCTAGACTTGAGTAATTATGCCTTGATTTGGCTAAGGAAAACTCAGAGTTGAATAAAAAGCATGAATAGATCCTTAACCTTCTTCATAAAAGTATTCATCCAAATCAGAACAATGAGCATGATAATCATGACGTCGATAATAGCGATGATTTAACTTATTTATCTGAATTGTAGAAAAAGCAAGCCAAGGTCGCGACGGGACCCTTAGCTCTTACTTTCAAAAAGAACGATAAAGGCAAGCAACCATAGCAAGCGCACGATGCGGGCCCGTCATATGTTAGCACTCCTATTGCATCGAGCAAGCAAATCTAAATTAAGAAGAGTCCCTCTATTCTAGCGATTTTGGAGGAAGTGATATCTTAGCATATCAAGCTGCCGCAGTTTGAAACTTATGATGGAACAAAGGACCTTGAAGACCACCTGGAGTATTATCGTACATTAGCCAAATTGCATGGTTTAAGTGATGCAGTGGCTTGCCATGCTTTTCCCTCAACCTTAAAGAATGCAGCTAGTACATGGTTTAAACACTTAAAACCCAACACCATTTCTTATTTTGATGAATTAGTAGAAGTGTTTCTTCAACACTTCTTTGCAACCAAACTTCCTATTAAGGACTCCTCAATCCTTAACACAATCAAATAAAAGTTAGACGAGTCAATCAAAGACTACTCGACCAAGTTTGGGGTCCAGATGGTTCAAATCTCATAATTGGATATGAGTATAGTCCTCAATGCCGTGATCAATGGAGTTAAGCTCAATGGAGACTTTTTTAAGTCTCTCGCAATGAATAACCTAAAAACTTTCGCTGAGTTCAAGGCTAAAGTTACCTCATACATCTATTAGGAAGATAATATAAAGGCCCAGTGAGAGGTTAATCAGAATAGAGGAGATAGAAAAAATGATAAGAAAAAAAGTACAAATGACAGACTCAGCTCAGATGATGATCAAAGTTCAAATGCCAAGAGAAAGTGACCAAAGATTTCAACATTTTTATCCTATGCACTCGTCAATTGTCTAATTTTAGATATATTGATGGAGGTACGTAGGCAGAGAAGCGTTTTGTAGTAGCCAAAAAGAATGAGAGGAAATCCCTTGAGGAGAAATTCCTACAAGTACTACGACTTCCACCGCGATGAGAGTCATAACACAGATGAGTGCATACAGTTCAAGAATGTGATTGAAGATGCAATTCAACGTGGACATATGCGAAAGTCCCTAACCCATAATACCAAAAATATAGAGAGACCATCCATAGGAGATGCGAGGAACAAGAGGATGACACTCGGCTAATTGTAATCGGGAGAGATACAAGGGATGTAAATCTTAGCAGAGCACCCAACGGAGTGATCAGCACCATTATCGGTGGACCTACTATCGGCCAATCAAGCTCTTCGAGTTTGACAAACGCCAAAAATTATGTCTACAATATCCAAGGCAAGAAGGTTAAGATCGATAACTCAATTTCTTTAATGGAGGATGATTTTGAAGGTATCCAGAGACCGCATGATAACGCACTAGTTATTAGTGCAAGAATAAAAAACTTCAAAGTTAAGAAGATTCTTGTTGACATAAAAAGTTTGGCGGATATCATTTTTCAACATGTATTCGACTAGATGAGACCTTCAACAACTAACCAATTCAAGTAGCTAAAGTAATTTCTTTACCGATACAGATCGGCGATGATGAGCATGTCACAGAGGATAAAGTAGATTTCCTCATTGTCAAATGTTTGTAAACCCCGTGAATTTAATCAATTGTAAGTAGAATTGAACTTTAGTACTGTAGATAATTTCATGAGTTGTTAAGGTCAAGCAAGATAAAAACCTTATTAAGTTACAAATTTGAATATATCATCAGTAATAAAAACCTTAAGTATTTGATTGAAACTTAAATCGTGTATAAAAACTTTAAATCCTATGTACGAGTAAATACCCAAAATCGAACTTGAACTTAACGAAAATCCTAAAACTATAACTTTAAACTTATAAAATGGATAAATATAACTTAATAGTGATAAAGCCTTAGTCGATTATAATTATCAACTAATACGCGTAATTGTATAAAACTTTTAACGAACACATTAAAATAACTCATAAATATTATAAATTTAATGGGTAACAATTAAATTAATATTTTTGTAAAATTTTAATATTATTTTATAAATACTAAATTTATAATTTTTATATTTGGAAAAATCTAATATTTTTGTTTTTATTTTTCTTTTTCTTTGTTCTCTTATTCTTTTCCTTTCTTTCTTCCATTGCCACGTTAGGTTCCAAATTGTTACCAGTAGCCTATGTCATTTTTTTTTTTTTTTTACTTCCTTAGGTGTCTCATTAAGAGAAAAGAAACAAAAAAGATAAAGTCAATGTCTTGTCTCATTAATTACACATCTCACTTAATCTTTTTCTTTCTTCTTTAACCAAATTACTTCTTGTCTTATTATCCATTGAAATTGTTCACATTTGCTGGACCCCTGCACAATTTCTCTTATTTTCTAAAGTCAAAACACACACATACTGATATGTTTGTTCCCAATCGTAAGCATCAATCTCCCTTTCAATTCCATTTGATTTTCCAATTCAACAAGTAAATTAAAAGGAAGGAGAAGAAGCTTTACCATCCTTGATTCATTAAATTGCTAAGGAAAAATAGACAAAAAGTATGTGTAGTATATTTATTTTATATTAATTATCTTGATATATTCTTTACATACATGTATTTTAGAATTTATATGTAATTTTAGTATTTCTTTGTATATGTATGTTCATATATGTGTATAGATATTCAAGTATATTCATATGTATATTATACTTGTTATAATAATTTCTACAAATAACTAGTATGAGGAATTATGTTTATGTACATATATACATATGTATGCGTGTATAGTATATATATATATGTACACAAAATATGTATATATAACTATAAAATACAAAATACTAGTATAATATATTATGTGTATAATAGAGTGTACATATTCAGTATGTATATGTGTATATTGTAGTACATGTATATATATTGTATTTTTATTGTATAGATTATATATATATGGACGTGAAGGTATATGTACATATATATATTTGTATATGATCATATATAGATATTATGTAATTACAATAAATATAGATATATATATGTAAATATGGTTGTATATGCATGTATATATATATAAAATACAAAAATATGATCATACGTATATATATATATATATATATACTCATACATATAGTATACATAATATATTTAAGGTTATGTTAATATAGTACATAAGTATATCATACATATAAAAATACGTATATGAATAGTTTGATATATGTAAAAATATGGGTATATTTGAATAGTACATACATAATATACTATAATATTAATTTAATAAATAAAGTNAAAAAAAAAAAGAAAATGTGGAAAAAATTCAAAAGTAACACGTGGCATACACTTATGTTGCCACATCATCACTTAACTAAATTTAATTAAATTCCTAATTAAAAATAATAATAAAATAATTAACTAATTGAAAAATTATTAAAATAGTGAAAATGAATTAAATAAGTCCTAAACCTAAAAATTAGCAAAAATAAGTAGTTATAGTAAAATAGACCTAAAAATAAGAAAATTTCAAAATACAAGGTTTAAATATTTATTAAACAGTAATTATACAAGGAAAAGCTTAAAATAATATTTTATAATTATTTAAGTTAAAATGATGAATTTCGTAATATTTGACATTATAATCGAAATTGCGGGTTACAACGTCCAAAATGGACCTCGCTATGAAAAAATACATCTGAAAACGATGAAAATGGACTATAAGTTTATAAAAATCAAAGTTAAATTGAAAAAATTATATGCGATTAACGAAAAAGCTCAAACTAAGCATTTCATAAGAATAGATAACTAATTTAAGTAGTTAGTACTAAATATATGAATAGTTTAGTTATTCTACTTAGATACTTATTACCTTTTGTATTCCCTATATATCAGGTGATCCTGATATAGATAACGACTTACCAAGTGAACTTTTACGATTGTGGATGGACTCAATAACCAAATGAGTATTCCCAATGATTATATACTTGTTTTGTGCTTATAATTAGTATACCTAAAGTGAATATTAATAATTTGATGTATGGAGATTTAAATTTTACATGTACTTAAATACTGGTTGTGTGTTGTGTAAAAAGTTGTGAAACATAATAACTAAATAATTGGCTGCTTGATTTATTATTGCATAATTGAATGGTTTGTTGATATTGGTTGATCACCACATAAATTAACTTAATCATATTTAACTTAACTAAAATAAAATGGATTGTGTATAGGCATGAACATTGCATATAATATTCTGGCCGTCACCTTACATGGTTGGTAATGAAGGGTCTTAGAGGGATAGATTCTCACATGATTTTATTAGTATAGTGTAAGAGTATTGGTATAACAAGACCTTACCCTTGGTTCACGGGTTTACTTGGCGCCAGAAACGCTAGTCATGAGTGACTAAGGTTTGAGTCTAGAGACCATCGTTGTAGGGTGTGAGTATGGACTACAAGAGTTACCTTACCACTAGACTTAGGATTTTGTATATTACTTAATTTCTTTAAAATGAAAACGTATTTTGTGAAATATGGAATATAAATTTATGGTTAAAAAACCCCCCAAGTGCTAGAGCTCGGTTGTGATTGATACCGATGTATCTCCAACCCTTACTTCAAAGGACGTTAAATATGACGTTGTATGCGGCATTAGTTAACTACATATATATTGTTTGGCATACTGCTTGTTAATGCATTCATATGTTTATTAATAAACTATTTGATAACTTGTATGCTAATATAGTATGAGTGATAACTTACTAAGCTTTTGTAACTTACTCCTCAATAGTTTTCTTTTGCAGATTGATAAATAAGTGGACATGGGTTAAGAGTCGAGCATTAAGTGCAAGTATTAAGACGTTTAGAGGTTAAAGCGAGAAATCGATTGTATAACGTGTTTGAAACATTAAATGTAAATATTACCCTTGTATTTAGATTTTGTAACTTTGGTAAGTATGAATTTTAAATCTTTACTACCTAATCTTATAGTTTGGTAGGGGATACTGATTCTCTACGGTTTTGAGGAACTGTGGAATATTAGATGTCCTTAGTTATTTATATAATATGATAAGTTTATAAATTAAAAATTTGAAACCTTAAAGACTAATTAATTAAAGTTTTACAATCTCTGATTTACAAAATGGTTTTCGTACTACAGGTACATACATAATATGAAAAATTTAGACAATCCTACTAGGCCCTCCTTAGGGTCATGACAATGTTGGTCTCCATACAATATGATAATGGGATAGCCATATTAGCATCCATTCAACATTGTCTTTTCAACTGGATATCTTAAAGCCTAGTTCCCTACTTCTACGAAAGTCGATGTATGCAAAAGGTACCAGCAATTAGCAAGGTCCTTAAACATGAAGGCCTTAAGACAAGAAGAGATATTTCAAGTGAAAACCTGTTCGGAAGGCAAGTCAGTCGACATAGAAAATGCCGAAAATGATAATAAGGAAATTTCTTTGGGAGATGACCCTAGCAAAACTACTAAGATTAGAAAACCCTTGTCAGTAGATATTTGACAAAGTTTAGTCAACTTCTTGTAAGCTAACGCTGACGTATTTGCATGGTCCTCTTTAAACATGCTGAGTATCTCAAGAGAAGTTAGGTACATAAGCTCTAGATTGATCTGAATGTGAAGGTAGTCCAACAAAAGAAGAGGCATTTTGCACTAGAAGGACAAGTAACAATAGAGGAAGAAGTCCATAAATTATTAAAGGCAGAATTTATCTGGGAAGAGCCTTATTCGACTTGGCTAGCCAATTGTGTGCCAGTCAAGAAGTCTAACGGTAAGTGGCAAATGTGCATAGACATCATGGATCTCAACAAGGCATGTCCCAAGTATTGTTTTCTACTGCCGAAAATTGATCACATAGTAGATGCAACTGCTAGACACACGTTACTTTCTTTTATGGATGCTTTCTTTGGTTATAACCAAATTAAGATGGACAAAGAGGATGAAGTCCATACATCTTTTGTTACCAATTTTGGAACATATTGTTACATGATGATGCCCTTTGAGCTAAAAAACGCCGGTGCAATATACCAGAGACTTGTTACCAAGATGTTTAAACCCTAGATTCATAGAAATGTCGAAGTATATGTTGACGACATGATTGTGAAGAGTGTGAAGGAAGATTGGCATCTTTCTGACCTTGAGGAGGCATTTGCTACATTGAGGAGATACAACATGAAACTTAAACCACAAAAATGAATCTTTAATGGTACATCAGGAAAATTTTTAGGATATATGGTTACTCAATGCGGCATTGAAGCCAACCCAAGAAAAATTGAGGCAATAAGGAACATGAAATCCCCTTGTACAGTCAAGGAAGTACAAGAACTCACTGGACGCATAGCTGCCCTCAATAGATTTGTGTCAAGAAGTGCTGATAGGTGTGCGAAATTCTTTAAAATCTTAAAGAATCAGAAAAAATTCAAGTGGTCCAATGATTGCGAGAGAGCTTTTAGCGATCTCAAAGAATTCCTTACGTCACTACCAATACTCTTGACACCTATTTCAAGAGAGAATTTATATTTATATCTATCAGTCAATTGTCGAGCTCTTTCTTCCGTATTAGTCCAAATTTGACAATAAAAAGCATCAACCCATTTATTATGTAAGTCATGTTTTGCAAGGGCTAGAGCTCCAGTACACAAAAATTGAAAATTTTGCTTAAGCGATGGTTTTCTCAGCAAGGAAGTTGAAGTGTATTTTGAAGTTCACTAGATCATAATGCTTACTGAGCAACCATTGCAGCAAGCATTGCAACGAATAGATTCCTCCGGAAGGATGATGAAATATGCCTTAGAGTTGACTGCACATAACATATAATATAAACCCAGAACGGCACTAAAGGCTTAAGTGCTAGCAAATTTTATAGCCGAGTTCACTGGTGAGGAAGATAGTATGGAGTTTGCTAAGAAACCTATGTGGTTCCTTTATGTAGATGGTTCTTCAATGAAAGAAGAAAGTGGTGTAGGCCTTGTTTTTCAAGGCCCTTACAACGTTAAAGTTCATTATGCTTTAAAATTCGGATTCTCGGCCAGCAATAATGAAGCAAAGAATGAAGCTTTGATTGCCAGAATGAAACTGGCAAAAGAGATTGGCACCAAGAAACTTAAAGTATTCTCTAATTCTCAATTGGTGGTGAATCAGGTCACAAGAAGTAACGTGGCAAGGGAAGAGGAGATGGGCAAGTACCTATTGGTGGTACGAACACTTGCAGAAGAATTTTAGTCTTTCACCATCCACAAAATTCCGAGAAGTAGGAATATTGTTGCCGACAAGTTGTCAAAATTAGCCAGTATGGCATTCCCTAATTTGAGCGATAAACGTTTTGTCAAATTTCTTCCGCAGAAAAGTTTATCAAAAAAAGTTTATCCATTCTTCTGTAGAGTTGCGAGTTGACTCCTTGCCCAAGAGAAGAATCTTGGATGGTCCCTTAATGGATTATTTAAGAGACGGTATTCTTCTAGATGACAAGAAAGGAATGCGAAGATTAGCTTACTAAGTTGCAAACTATACGCTGATTGATGGTTAGTTGTATAAACGCGGCATATCACAACCTTATCTTCAATGCCTTCCTTCGAGAGATTCCCAAAGGGTGTTATTCGAGCTGCATACTGGCATATGTAGTAACGACGTAAAAGCGTAGATACTGTATGTTCGGGCACTGCGACTCGGCTATTACTGGCCAACCATGAGAGAAAATGCAAAGGAAGTTGTTTGGTATTGTCCTCAATGCTAGAAGCATGAGTCATCAAGTCATTGAGTTATGTAACCTAACCAGCCCTTGGCCCTTGGCCTAGTGGGGGTTAGATATTCTTGGACCTTTTCCGAAGTCTATCGCCCAGTTACAATTCATCATTGTTGCCATGGATTACTTTACCAAATGGGTAGAGGCCAAGGCAGTAGCAAAGATCATTGAACAGAAAGTGGAAGCATTCATTTTCAGTTCTTCATATCAAGATTTAGAGTTCCTTACATAGCAATCACTGATAACAACCTATAGTTTAACAACAATAAATTTCAAGCATTTTGCGAGAAGTACGACATTCGCCTCAACTACATTTCTATGGTGCATCCTCAAACGAATGGACAAATTGAAGCCTTAAACAAGATCATTATGTACAGCCTAAGGCGGAAAGTAGATTAAGTTAGATGAAAATGGGCCGATGAACTACTGAATGTTTTATAGGGATACTGAACCACCCATAGAACTACGACTAGGGAGATGCCCTTTAGGTTAGCATACGGTACGGAAGCCATATTGCTTATTGAGTTGGATTTGCTAAATATGCAGATACAGAATTTCAATATTATGGTTAATTAGGTTGGATTAACAGCAAATTTGGACACCATTGATGAAATTCGGGATATTGCAAGAGCTAAGATCACGAAATACCAGTATAGAGTTGCAAGGTATTATAATCAGAAAGTGAAGCACAAGGTTTTTCAACTTGGAGATTTGGTTTGCTGAAAGATGGAAGCTATTAGTGTGTGAGCAAGTTAAGGGAAGCTCGACGTGAATTGAGAGGATCTTGTCAGGATTTGGGAAGTCGTTAGCGAGAGGGCCTATCGATTGGAAAGGTTAGATGGATCTATAATCCCTCAGGCATGGAATGTCGAAAATTTGAAATTATATTTTAATTCATTGTTTGGATGATGTTCATCTTCACTTATTTGTAAGGCGACCGCTTACGTGCTTATAAGACTACAGTACTTTTTTATGAGAATTATGTTTAAAATCTCATAATGTTTCTTATTCTTTTTTATAATTGCCAAGTTAATGAGTTCTAGGCTGTACGGCAAACGAACTGACCTAAGTTCTAGCTTATTGCGGTTAACGAACTACATAAATTAATGTTATAGCCAAGTAATGCGACTAGTCTAGGCCTTGAATGGCTAATGGACAATGTTTATAAAGATGCATAAATTGGGCATATTAAATAAAACATGCCGAGAAATAATCAGTCGTGTAAAATAAAACATACCGAAGAATCAATTTGCGTCTAAAATAAAACATGCCAAGAATTAGTTAGGTGTGTAAAATAAAACATGTTGAAAAATACTTAAAATGTGAAACGAAACATATTGACAAATAAGAACATATGAAATAGAACACGAAGAACTTGCAATGCATAATATAAAACGTATTGAAAATA
Organism: Lumnitzera littorea; assembly: GCA_024138015.1. Taxonomy (NCBI): domain Eukaryota; kingdom Viridiplantae; phylum Streptophyta; class Magnoliopsida; order Myrtales; family Combretaceae; genus Lumnitzera; species Lumnitzera littorea. Next base: position 12,986,541 of record JAMXBB010000010.1, on the reverse strand, counting down.
GTTATATGAAAGATATTTCATTCAATCAATGCAGTTACAAATGTATGGCCTATTATATGAAAAATATTTCCCTCAAGCAATTACATAAGAGGACCCAAGGTATAAAGATTACAAAAAAAATCCTATGGCTTACTTTTAAAATCAACGGAAGTAATTTTCAGATTGGAGGCTGAGGCTTTCTCTAAATAAGTCTCTTTCTCGACACCTAGGGCCTTAGAACCGGCAAATTTCTCTCTCCATACATAGGGGATTTCTTTTGATAGACGCTCCTCGTCTTCCCCTGGATCCTCCACATGAGCTTCGTCATTACCCTCAATGATCTCGACACCTGCCTCATCATCATCCTCTTTGTCAATACTGCTGACTTTATCATCGACGTCAATAAAGTTGAGGCAAGAGAGATTGTAATCAAGGTGAAGCTTCAGGATCTCCTCTTTTGTCGCTTGGACTCTCTTCAACAACTTCTTCTGTAGAAGTCTCTGGTATTGCTGACTAAGAGTGATTATATCAAAGGCCACTTCAACTGATGGTCCTCTCCTTAGAGTCTCCTCCAATTCAGCAACATGGCTCTGTAAGTTCGAGTTATTGGTCTTAAACTCCTTAATTTGCATTCTAAGCTTGTCTTCCTTGTCGCTCATCGTGCAAAGTGTTCGGCCCAGCCCTTAAGACTCTTCTTTCTTCTTCTACGACTCCTCCTTTAGGCCTTTAAACTCTTTGTACTGCTCTTCTATTTTGGCCTTTAAGCTCGAGACTTCATTAGCAACAACGGTATGTGCCAACTTCTTGGCTGTAAGGTCTTCTTGGAGCTTTCTTGCCTCCATTTCGGCCCTTATCCTTGTGTTTTCGGCAGCAACAGCTTGGGCTTTGGGTGCATTATATGCATCCTTAATTTTTTATGATAATTTCATTTAATATAATGAGTAATGAAATCACTCGACAATATAAATAAAAACTACTATGGATCTTACCTTTTTAGTCTCCCTATCAACCTCATCTAAAGTGGTCAAAATGTAGCTTCTCATTTGAAAAGGAAACTGAATATTAGCAATTGAGTAAATTCAATAGTTATAAAGATACAAACAAATACTCACGTCATATAACTTAGCCATAATATGGGCCTTATTGCAACCTTCGACCTTATCAACATTCTTCTTGGTAATATCCTTATCCTTTGGAAGAATAATTCCTTCCATCAAGGCCAAAGATTTTGTCCTATCACCTAGGGCCGAGTCAGTATCCAAAACATTTTGGCTCCAACATAGGATGAATTACTTGTTGACCTCCTTGTTAAGGACAAATTTAGCACTGGTGATGCTAAGAGCTTTGGAGCACATTGCCTCCTTTGTCCTCTCGTCTAAAGCCTTGGACCTTTTAGTAGGGGTTTGGCCGGTGAGTTCCTTTCCCGATCTCTTATTAGCATTAGGCGCTACCTCTAACACTAACGATGACCCCTCAATGACGATGGCATCTTTAGCCTCCCTATGGGGTTGGCTCTCTCAGCCTACATTTCTTAGCTTGATAGAAGATTGAATATTTTTTACTGGAGGCTCCACAAAATGAGGGACCTCGGTCGGCACTATTTTCTCACCTTCCTTCCACATGTTGGATGGCCACGAAGTCTTCTTCTGTATGGATGTGTTTTGTTTTGCCGTCTTCTTCATGACAGCAGGCCGAGTGGTATGTATTGTTGTGGCTACCCTCTTATCTGCCTTTGATTTTTTAGCCTTTGCCTGGTCCAGTAGCTTAGTAGAATTTACCTTGCTAGCACCAATATCTATAACATTAGCAAACAAGTTAATATTAACACGGAAAAAGAATAAACTTACATTCTCCTCTATATCGAGCAAGGCTCAAAGGCAACAATTCTACCCCCAAGTTGCAAGAACGGCTTTTCTATTGTAGCTATACTCAACACGGTGATAACTCATTAGTGTACCTTCTTTCTCTGAAAAGATTAGATCTCTACTTTCATAACACCATATAATTCTCTCGACATCCTAAAAGAATATTTTTTTCTTCCCCCTTTCCTAAATTTTCTTTGCCACTGCTACATCATTCGGCATTAGAACTATATCTTTAGTGCAGATTAGCTCAGTCCATTGAATCTAGATGTCCAGCTCTTCATTATATTCTATTGACACGAATTTATCATGCTGCTTGTGAATCTTCGACTCTAACTCATCCATGAACTTCCACTCATGCCTTGCAGCGGCAAAGTACTACCCATTAATTCGCCTCCTAATCGTGAAGAAAAACTGAAACAATTAAGGTGTAGCCCTAACTTCAACTTCTTCGCAAACTATCTTAAAAACCACCGAAAGTCGATATGTGTTGGGTAAGAATATACTCGGCGTGACTCTGAAATAGTTGAAAAATCCCTTCACAAAAGCCGAGAAAGGAAAGTGCAACCCAAGATCTAAATATTTCAAGTATATATGGAATTTGCGTTCTCTTGGGAAACATACCCTCTCTTCCTCTCTCACTCGTCAACAATTGGCGCCATTCGTGAAAAGCGTGTAATATATTTCCACGATTCTCGATGTTCTTTGGAAATGGATGGGTAAGATATTTCACCCCTTTTGATGGATTCTCCCATATTTGGTTCACGCTAGTCCTTTTTCTCCATTGTTTCTTTAAATTTGGACAAATTGATTTGTAGTCCATTGGTATTTTTCTACCATTGGCTTCTCGTCTAAAATCAACATGCCATTATTTGCTTCTCTTGATCATATTCCTGTGATCCTAAATGTTAATTGGAATTATTAGCTTCCATATGCAATCTGAGAACTAAGAAGGGCTAGGTTGGTTTCTTCTATAACGAGTTTAGTAACCACAACTTCGTCTTCCTATGGTTCGTAACCATTGCCACCTAGTTGGTAACTGTAACTTAACGTATAGTTTATTTTTCTTCAACCGAAGAAGTTAAGGAAAAAGGATCTTGGAAACTGCTGAAGAACCGCCATAAGCCTGCTTCATTGTTGGATCTTACGGAGTTCATCCCTGGTTATCTAATGTAAAGCCTTTGTGATTTCAGTGAAGATACCCACCTGATGCGCTTACGGAATTATGAAGTCTCCTTATGCTATGTTACGTGTAGTGTTTCCAGATTTGATTTCAACTCAATACCATGATGCCAATTTGTGCATGAGTTTAAGGAAGTTTCGCTCTGAGCCCTGCACAGCAAGTCCACGCACGAGTCACGGAGAACCATACGAAAGAACTGAGTAATTGCTAACCTCATCTATTATAAAGCGTTGGAAATCGATTTGATCTAGGGACTTCAAATACGAGAATGGCCGAGTAATTCACAAGTATGGCATAACTGTTTGAAGTTTCAAGTGGCCGCCATAGTCCGATGAGAACGAACTCGTCATCAAATTAAGCCGCGCAAAAGGTGGTAGTGTACAATTTGCGAATCCACTGTCTGAGCTATTTAGCTCCTAAATTCTGAGCAGTCCACCATGGCCGAGTAACATCAACCGAGCGCCAAGTCGCATTACTCTAGTTTGTGCTGAGTAAGGGCTACCGACCATGCTGGGAAGCCGAGATGCCGAGAAGCCGAGCTTTTCGATTCATATCAAGTCGCCGAGGAGCTGCTCAAGAAACTAATGCCGAGCTTCTCTATCAGCTTGCAATGTCGTCGAGATGCTAAGTATGTCCAAGCCATGATATCCAATGCTGGACAGCATTTAGAGTTGAGTGAGTGACTGAATCGACTTCCTTGTCGAGTACTTTCGAGTCGAAAAACAAGGCTGACAAGTATACTTAGCCGAGGCCGAGTACTGGATGCTTGAGCCCATGCCGAGCCCATTACAATAATGTCAGCTCAAATTTCGAGAGAGCAAATGACAACCCCAAATCAACTTCCAAAACAGTGAATGCCAAAGCATAATAATCTCGGCAAAGCGAAGGCCGAGCATCCAACAAGTTGAGAGACATTACAACAATGGCCAAGACATTCTGCGCCGAGCTCTACATTGTAGCAATCGAGCCGAGAACTCCCCAATTGGGAGTGAGTGCCTACTTGAAATCAAATCGCGATCTACCTGTGCACTCACTTAGCGCTCGAAGATCTAATGTCCATAAGTAGCCAAGCAAGGAAGTCAGATAGCAAGAGGAACTGCCGACCTATAGTGTAGCACTGCGAGTAGGCTTTCAAATATTATAAATGAAATAATTCGGCAACGATTTCCTACTGATGCCAACATATTTTCACCAAGACTTGACCGACCAATCTATTAATGCACCAGGAGTTGATCATTTGTTCAAGTAAATTCTGTGTTGATCCAAAGAAATTTCTGATGTACCGAGCACACATTAAAATTTCCAACGCCGAAGTTTCGAGCAGCACTCGATCTGAACACCAACTAAGCATATAGTTGCTCAATGTCATGCCGAGTTGCGATCGATCTGAGTTAACCAGCTACATACATCTGAGTAATATCTTATTCAAGATATCCATCGCTGTACCAAACTACTTTCATACAGATAAAGCAAGTTTAGTCGAGCTGATTGGATGTTGAGCTATTTGGTTGGGAGTCAGGTTGTCGAGCTCGTTTCTAAGACTTAAACTGAGCTCTGAATGTATCCAGCCTAGTAGAACACAAGCAGCTCTCCAACTCCATAAGAAACACAAATATCTACACATTAAAGCAAACGAACTCGCATATTGGTCCGATCTCCACAAATTCGGACTTCGATCTCACTCGGCAATCATCTTACACTTCAAAGAAACCAAGTTGAGCTGTTTTCAATTCTCTCCAAGTTGTTGTATCTGAACTGCTAAACTAAAGTTGATGCTGAGCAAATTGGTCCCAGTAGTCTGATTATATAGCAAGTTATCGAGAAACATCTTGCCGAGCCGTTCTATCGCTTACAGCAATAGCCGAGAGATCGAGATACCCAGTAAGCCCAGAAACACGATCGAGCCATTTCTATCGGCTTTCAACAGTGCCCGAGAAGCCGAGTTTTTCTAGTAAATTCCACGTTGCCCAACTATAAGTCACCGAGTAGTTCATTGCTTCCATAAATTGGAACACTGTAACAAATAAGGCTACGAACTGGGATTGTCTCCAGGCCAACTTCACATGGAAGTAACCCAATTCACTTGTCCATTCGTGTCTTGGTTTTCATCGAAAGATGAGTAAAAATTCTCTATCATTACTTTCAACTCATTCAATCATTTATGTTCAGCTATGTGCTTTACATTTTTGTTCATAGCAATCAATTGTTAATATTCATACTTACTCATGAACCATGTATTATCTACTCACATGACACTCCAATGTGAATACAAAGACAAATTGGGGCTAAACAAATGCTCTCTATTTTAAGCCCATGCAAACATAATCTATTAATGGGAATGGGATAATCCTTAACAATTCTAAACCCCATGCTCAATGGACAATGAATTAGTATAAATTTAATTACCCCGTCTAATTGATAAATGGTGAGCTTCTTGAAAACCCTAAGCCATTTAGCTATTATAGGTAAAGTATTCTAAGTCCTACAACTGGTATGAACAACGAGTAAGTAAGCTAAGGTCCTACACTCTAGCTTAAATGATTTGCATGCTCCTTCGCCTCCTCAAGCGTATCGGCCTCTTCAAGCCTTCACCTCTTCAAGTACTCTTGCCTCTTCAAGCGCTCTCATTTCTTTAGACCATCTTGCCTCCTCAGGCACTTTGGCCTCTTTAGACCTTTGCCTCTTCAAGCCCTCTCACTTCCTTAGGCGCTTTAGCCTCCTCAAGCGCTTTAGCCTCTTCAAGTGCTCTTATCTCCTCAAGCACTTCAACCTCTTCAGGCCCTCTTGTCTCTCCAAGCACTCTCGCCTCTTTGAGCCTTCGCTTTTTTAAGCATACCAATATTTATAGGTGCTTCAATCGCTCTAATTTTTTGCCTTTTCAAGCCTTTGCTTCGTCAAGCGCTCTAGGCTCTTTAGGTTAGGATTACAAATCTTTTCAAAAATCTCATGAACTCAACCTCCTTATATTAGTCGGCTCGATAAGTAAGTCCCTATAGGGGGCAAGTGTTGATAGGTATTTTTCAATAATTATTATGCGAGCTTATATCAGTTGGCTCGATACTTAAGTCTGGTCCAGTTATCTAGTTTAGAGACAATCTTCACTAACACACTATAAATACCAGGCAAGACCCCCAAGTAAGGGGCCCCCTCTTCTCCATTTTTCTCATTTACATTCAACAATTTTACTCTTATCACAAGAGGGCTAACTTAGGTATCTAAGTGGTTGCGCTGAAACATCCTCCGACACCTACCATAGCCGTTTTCTTGTGTCGTAGATGTTCTTGTACTAGAACGAGAATCACCTGTCAACAATTTAGGAAACATACCCTCTTCTCCTCTCTTGGCCTCCTTAGATTCCCCATTATAGGAAGATCTTGCCAATACTGGTTGTATTTTGTGACAAGAACTCTATCAGTAGAACTGGCAGCCCCATCTAAAGAGTCACGATAGTAGGTCATATTGTTATATAGATATCTCATCGAGGATTTCCCTTGTTCATCCTTAGGATAACTATCAATTGTAAGGGCATTTATCCAAGTGAGTTTATCCCATTTTTCCCTAATACTATTGACCAAACTTCCGGAAGAGCATGCCACCTCGCTCCTTATTTGGAGGGGATAAGTAGCCTTAGTTTCTGTTGCTTTAGAATCGGAGAGGATAAGTTGGCGAATGACGTTGCGAACCATACCTAAATGCTTATGAAGACTGGTACCACAGAAGTTAAAGAGCTTAAAAGTGAAGACGAGAAAGCTAGAAAATTTGTTTGTGATTTTGAGCAGAAATGAATTCTGATTTTGAAAAGTCCTTTAAATACGGACAGCTTATCCCCGTAACTACAAATTTGTTTCTAACGGTAATGATGCACTAATTTGATAATGGCGTAGATTGTTGATGCATGTTTCGAGAAAGAAATCGAACGGTTGACAATCCCCAATAGTTATTAGCCCTACAGTGTAATGATGACTGAAGCGACAAGTGTCATACCATATACTTTTTTGTTTCTTAAATAAGCGGGAATTTGAAAATTGCAACTTCTCAATTAGGATGCAAACCGTCTTGATGACTATTTCACTTGGCATCTAAAGAACCGTACCCCACTTGGCCTCTAGAGCATTATGTATTATTCCCCTTGTCAAATTCTTGAACACGAGAGTTAAGAGACAAATGTTGATAGTTAGTTTTTGTTTAACCATCCCACTCGTCCATTTGGCTACTAACAGGCTGTGTAATCTACATTCTTGACAGATCACCTAGTGATCTACATTCTCGACACTATGCCGAGTGGCACAGGTCTGTTGCTGATTTGAATTTAAGTTTATGGTAAGAACAGTTATCACAAGCATAGTTATATTGTATAACTGCCTGCCCTCCCTACATTTCAAGGAAGGTGTTTGATCAACAAGCTTCCACATGTCTCAACAGTTATTCTGATAACTACTTCTTCAGACATGACAATCTCCTATAAATATGAGAATAAAACTCTATAAGAGATACTGGATAACTCTTAAACTCTTTATTTTACCTTTATCACACCTGCTTACTAACTTAGGTATTAAAGTGGTCGTACTGAACTAGCTACAATACCAAGTATCTTTCTTATCTTTGTAGAATATTACCAATCCCCAAAATTCACCACCAATAAAACCTTCTTTGTATAAATAAAACATTCTTTTTTAATAATCACATTGCATAGATATTTAATTAAATAAGCACACCATTTTGAAAAATGAAAGCAATAAATATCGTACTTAACTTAAGATCTCCAAAGTTTATTAAAATGTAAATAAAAAATTCATAAGATGATATAATTCAATAATTATAGATATAACGATAATATATGATCAAACAATTAATCATGGAAAAATGAAGATATAACACAGAAAACGGAAGAAAAATTCAACCTAAAATATTTTTCTTCCTCAAAATACATACATTAGTAGAATAATTTCCCTATACTCTAAAAAAATCAGATTTCACTTTAATAATAATACTAAATCTTTTGTTAAACATAAAATAAAGAAATTATTCCACTATAAAAAAGAAAAGTAACGGACATATCTTATGGCTTATAGGTGGCTCTAGAAGTAAAAACTAATAGCTTAGATTTTTGTTTTTTCAAGCTTTATTAGATAATAGATTTAGCAAAGGAAGAAGAAGTAGAAATAAAATCATGTTAGAGTAAAGATTAAAGATGAAAAATGAAAGATAAAAGAGGAGGAACTAACAAGTGTTTAGTTTAGTATTTTTGGTAGGTTGGACTTTATTTTATTTTGATAAGATGATATCCTTTATTTATTAATTTTATTTAATTACTATTGCAATGAGGAGACCTTAAAATCCATACCCTGTATGTTTTAAAGTATAAGTTTTATGATTAATATAGAGTACCCTAACTTCTTATCTGTATCCTATCATGTAGCCTTAATTATTATTTGAAACTTATTATGTAACCTTAATTATCCACCAAAAACCTATCTAGTTAAGTAAGATTTGAGTGAATATCTTGTGTGATATGGTTACATGTTCACCACTAGATTTAACTATGCAGTATTTGCTTTATATTTATATATATTTGGAGCAAATGATGGTTTGATTTTTGTGTATATCTGCAGTTATGTCCTCCTTTAGTACATGACAAGCTATTTAATTTTTATAACTTTCACTATGATTTCTTTTTTTTTTTTTTTTGTTCTTTCATCCACCAACCTTTTAAGCCATGTAATTAACATTTTTCGAAACAACGATGAAAAGATATAGTTATTTGTTTTATTGCAGTTATAAAATTGTATGACTACTTCGAGATGGAATTGAATCTTACGAAGTCGTACGTCTTAGGTTCATATTTGTTATGTTTGTATATTTTGGCCACAGCATATTTCTTATTTTATAAGTTTTTGATATCCTAGGTTTCATACCAATCCATCATGTTTACTAGCTTCCAAATCCTCGTGCTTAGTAAATTTTTTTTTAGTTTCTTTATTCTTTTTTCGGTTTCTCACAACTAAACTTCAGGTTCAACATGAAGTTACAAAATGTTAAATTATCAAATTACCTGAAAAAATAAAATAGAAAAAACAGAAATTATGCCCTTAATAATTACATGCCACTAAGAAGGACAATTTGCAATAAATATGAGTATATACAGAGATTATATCATTCTTGCTTCATTCACTTTAGCCTTTGGGGAAGCCATACACGTGTATATAATAATTTTTAGTGGTCATATATTGGCTCCTTCTTTTCCACACTCTATTCAAGTCATGGAGGCATCAAATTTTTCCACTCAACTCATGACTCGGTTCCTTAAATATAATTACAAAGCTAAGGATATTACATGACAATATAAAAATAATTAAACATCTATTTCTCCTCACGTTACTGTAAGAGTTTTCCTATTATTGAATAATTGCTTTTCACATATGTGTGAATATACATTAGGAGAATAGTTATGTAATTAAAATTTGACATTTTTCTTGTTAATACAAGAGGTAAATACTATTAGTTAGCAATAAATTGTATAGCAACTAACTACTCCTTTAAACTTTATTTTCTTGATCAAAAGCTTGAAATGGAAGGACCATTTCAATATAATCAAATAGATCTTATGGATATGCAATCTAACTTACATCATGCAACAACCTCTACAACAGTTAGGTTATCTAATATTCGATAAGGAGTACACTTAAGACATACAACGATTCATCATTCTACACTTCAACAAATGTTCTTGAGGACATTTGTATATGAACATCTTATTTTCTTATTCAACTCAAGCTTTATATATTAATTATTTCAACCTGTATAGCTAATGCTCCCGTGTAAATGCGACCTTTATGAGAATGCTATTGATGGACGAATCTTAAACCAAACATATAAGCGCCTTAAGAGTAGTTTGCCTATCTGTTATAAGAGGTATTGCAAGCTTACATGGAACATATGCATCCTCAGGAAGTAATCCTATCCTCCATCTTAATAAGTCTTTGTACAAATTTCAGATCTTCATATATCAATGAAGCTCCCTATATTTACTTTATGTACAATATGTAAGTCATACTTCTACTATACCATACCATCAAAATCAAAATATAACTTGTGGAGGTATTTTATAGAATGTTACTTTGTTTACAATTATTTATACATCTTGGTGTTTCTTATGTCTTGAATTTCCTAAACATTAGATGCTAAGCCAATACAATAACGATCTATGTCAACATTGTTCAAGAGTTCCATGAAAATTGTGGTTATGAGATACTCTATTTACCTATAACCATACCATGCCTATTCTATGCTGCACAATTATTCAAGTATGAGACCTTTAACATGTGCTGTTCTAAAGGATAAATTTCTCTCCTTATAGTTTCTTCACACCCCTAACTCCTTGAACTTTACACTACTCAACATAATATAAGAACACATTTTAAACAACAAATTAGATTGTACAATTGTGTCTTCATGTTTACTTCTATGGGTATGTATGTCGATGAAAGCCTTTTAGTAGAAAATCATGGCATATATACGTTTTGTGCTCAAGGTGTACTATATCATAGAATTGGTAGTCTCTTGCTGAATGTAAATAAAAGGCTACATTTTTTCGCAAACATGTATATACAGTACTAACCATGAAATCGAAAACCACATCTCTAAGAATCAAAACTTAGATGCTGAGGTTATTACTAGAATTACTACCATCCTAAATGACAATAACTTGTTCATCTATCAATTTTATCAACTTTCCTTGCTTAGCAATATTAAAGATTGTTGTCTCATAATTCAAGAGTGTCTTGCCGGCTAACACCAACATGCTCTTCCAATGGTATCTTAAGTTGTTGTTATTATAGTTGGCGGTGAAGAAGCAAGTGAACTACATGATCGTGACATCATCATTCAGTAACATGCTGGATACCTTATGAATGTTAGTGATATGACTACATATTGTGATCCCCTACAATATCCTCTTTTGCTCCCCTATCAAACATATGGAGGCATGCAAATTGTCGCTCCAACATTAGCATCTTTGTTACATGTTATGACTTCTATGCCTATTATATCCATGTGATCATCATACGTATTGATAACTATTTCCTTTCTTACAACTTATATTGTCAATTTTTTACTTACAACTTTATTCTTCAAATATGCAACCATGAGCAATCTCTCATTTTATAAGGGGGTCAACTCTTCCAATAGTTTTGGTAGATAATTATGTTAAAATCAAAAATCAAAGACTCAAATGGTTTCTACTAATCAATCTATAATTCGACTTAGATTTTATCAAGAACTACAAGACTCACCTGCTGCTAGAGAAAATGATGCAGGTATGTTCACTCAACTATTATATAATGCTATGCCATAATCAATGATTTTTAAAATGAATTTGATTGGAAAACTCTTTGATCTAAGCTTCCTCTTATTATAGGGAATATTAGGAAGAAAGTTGTACTACCATCTTCATTTGTTGGAAGCCCCTGTGCTATATACCAAAGATATTAAGATGCAACGGCATTAGTTTAGGAACTAGGAAGATCGAATTTCTTCATTATCATAACATGTAATCTATCTTAGCTAGAGATTTAGCATGAGTTGCTTGAAAGACAAGAACCAAAAGATCATCTCAATTTACTGTCACGTGTCTTCCCATGTCGATTTGAGGAGTTTAAAAAGGATGTTCTTGACAAAAGTGCTTTAGAAAGAGTTATTGAATACACATATATAATATTCCAAAAACAAGGGCTACCGCATGCTTATCATATCAGATAATGGCTTCAAGCTCAATTCACCTGACTATTACGATTCCATTTCATGAGCTAAAATTCCTGATATATATAATCCACTAAGGTTATTCAATGTTATGCTTAAACATATAGTTCATGGTACATGTGGTGGGTTTAATTCTTCTACACTATGCATGAAGCAAGGTCATCGTATGCGCCATTTTCCTAAGCCATTTGCTAATTCTACAATCTAAGTCACTAACACATATCTAATATATAAAAGAAGATAAAATATGCCCATTACACTTCCAAACATTATGTTAGATAATAGTTGGATTATCCCTTGCAACCCATAATTGCTCTTAAAGTATGACTGCCATATAAATGTGGAGATTTGTGCAAGTATGAAGAGTGTTAAGTATTTATATAAATACATACACAAAGGTCCTAATAGGGTATCTCTTAAGGTTCTTCTAGGTTCTGATAATAATAAAATCCAGCAATTTATGGAAAATTACAATAGAGGGATCAACATTCGAAGATAATTTTAAATAAGGGATCAATGTTTCAAAATGTTTATTTCAAATAAGGAATCAACATTTTGAAAATTTCAAATCAGAAATCAACATTTCACAAAGCGATTAAAATAAGTGATTTATAATAATCAATCCATAAAATTATTTGAACCATTATTTAAAATTTTTGAACTACTGTATGAAACATTAATCGTTTATTTAAATTTTTCAAAATGTTAATACCTTATTCGAACTTACTCCCAAACTTTAATTTCCTCCATTGTAATTCTCACCCAGTAATTTATAGAGGCACATTGGATATGTGCATCAGAATCTGTTTAGAGGTTGTTGAAGTTTCTAATGAATCGCATGTATCCAATTGTTATAAGACTACAAATACATCTACTAGACAAACATACAATAAGATTTAGGCCTAATGAGACTATATACTCAATTTTGAGTAATAATCCAGCCTCATGGACAATGCTTACTGAATTCTTTCATACTAGTGCTACAAACTCTCAAGCAAGACATTATTTATATAAAGAATTCCCAAAACATTACATATGGAGAAATTTGAAATGGCATCACAAAAAGACTATGAAGAAGGTCAACGAAAGAATATATACAGTACCCCTAACACATTCTAATAGATTTTATCATCGCGTTTTACTTAATCATGTTCGTAGTTCTACTTCTTTTAATGATCTTCTAACATATCATGGAAGTTAACCTAAGACATTTAAAAAGGAAATATAAAGTAAAAGGCTTATTGAAAATGATGAAAGCATACTTCATTGCTTACTCCAAGTTATGTCCTTCCAAATGTCACATGCACTTACGAGGTTATTTGTAACCATCATTGTATTTTGTCAACTAGTTGATATTAGGTTACTGTAGGATGAATTCTACATAAGTATGATGCAAGATTACCCTTCCTCACCAAATAGGTATGTGTTCATGGTGAACAATTTATTACATGACATCAATGTACTACTTAGGTCACATAGGAGAAGTTTATCAGACTACAACTTACAACAACTTTAGCTTAATTTAACTGAAGATAACAATATAGCTAAGGCTACACAAGATTAGTTATCTATTCTTGTGCTCGATGAAGATATGGCTATAATTGCAAGTTTAAATATTGACCAAACACGTGCATTTAATTGAGTTAAGACTATAGTCGAGCAAAATGAATCTACCATATTTTTCATTGATGGTCTAGGTGGTATGGGTAAAACTTTCCTATGTCATGCTATTTTAACATTTTTTTGAAGTAGTGATCACCTTGCCTTAGCAACAATAACCTCTAGGATTACTTCAATAATATTATCGAGTGGCAAAACAATATACTTAAGGTTTAAGATCCCCTCGAATCCATATCCAAATTTTGTTTGTTTAATAAGTAAGTAATTCAAATTGACCACACTATGGAAGATGTGCAAAGCAATTTTATGGGATGAAACTTTCATGTCTAATAGATATACTTTTGAGCCTTAGAAAAGACACTTAGATATATCATGGAAAATGATGTTCCGTTTGGGGGTAAAGTAATGATATTGGGTGAAGATTTCAAATAGATTCTTTTGGTGGTTTCAAAGGGCACAAAAAGTCAATTGATCAATGCATGGCTTGATAGAACACCACTTTGAAGCAATGTTTATGTCCTTCAATTAACATAAAATATGAGATCTCTCACTAATAGAGGTTTCTCGAAATTCGTTCTATGAGTTGGTGATAGGGTTAAGTTTACTATACGTGATGACTTTATAAAAATACCTCAATCCATGAGTCTATAATGGCATGATAATCGGTTAATTAATTGTTTAATTGATGCAACCTTCCCAAATCTTCCTAAACATACACACTATGCATCTTACTTTATTAGTCATATGCTTCTAGCCCCAACAAATGTCGAGATTGACAAGTTAAGTGATGTAATTATCAAATCATTTCCTAGTGATGCACATACTTATTACTCCTTTGATACCATTAGTAATTAGGATGGGTAAATGTACTAACAAGAATACTTAAACTCCATATCGTTGGTGACATACCTCCTTACATACTAACACTAAAGAAGGGAGCTCCAATTTACACTAACATCGAAGAAGGGAACTCCAATTATGCCTTGATGCAACATAAATCCAAAGGCAGGTCATTTATAATGGTACGGGGTTAATATGCACTAACTTCTTACAGAATGTAATTTATGTAGAAGTCTTGACTAGACATTCAAGAGGGTTAAGAGTTTTTGTTCCAAGAATAACACTAAAGACTTAGAGAGTTTAAATCTGTTATTTGAAATGATAAGAAAATAGTTTCTAGTATATTTAAGCTTTGCTTTGACAATCAACAAAGCATAAGGTTAAACAATACATAATATGGGAATCTATCTTTCCAACCATGTGTTAGCCATGGACAACTTTATTTGCTCCTATTACGTGGAGTATTGATGGCTTCCATAAAAGTTTTGGTAAAGAAGGGCAAATTACGTGGGGTAACTGGTACTCATACATGAAACATTGTATACAAAAATGTATTGTTGTCTTAAGAGTATTCTTGTAATTAATTCGCTACAATTACACTTTTGTTTTTGTTTTTGAATTATACACTCTTTCCAAACAACTTATGTAACTTTCCAATCTTTTTTTAGCGGTCAATCTTGGTGGTATTTGATTTAGTAATTTAGTATGTCATAAATTATATTGAATAACTTTATTGAATTTTTACATATGCAACATGTCGCAGATCCCCAATAAAAGCCCAAAACCATGAGGTTTCTCAAGGCCCATATGAGAGAAAGTTGAAAGTCCAAGTCCATTAGTGCTTTTAGAAGGAGGAAGTTTCTAGAAGGTCCTGAAATGTCCTAGATCTTTGTATCTTAATAGATAGAGAGTAGATAACATTGGAATTATAAATGTACTATAGACTGTTAGATTCAATTAATCTTGGCCATTCATTTCAAGAGGCCACTTGTATATATAAGGGATATCCTCTCAGTTGTAATTATTAGTCATTTGAATAAAGTTCATTTGTGTTTCGAAGCTTCTCTCTCTAAAACACTTTCTTTCGCTCTTTAGAAATTCTTTTGTGTTTTACAGGAAGGCTGACTTAGCTCTCTTCTAGATTTATGAAGAGTCTAAGTATCTTATATGTGAGTGGGACTAAATACTCTACATGTAACAAGTTGTATCAGAGCTAGATTGGAGAAGCGATGGGTAGAAACATAAACGATGCTATTGAATATGATGGTACTCCTCTCACTCCCTTTGCTGTAAGTGGGTTGACCAACTAAGGGTCATTTCATGGTAGTAAAGGACCTATAAAGGCTAAGTTAGCTAGATTGGAGCTAATTGTGGTGGACCTGAAAGATCAAGTAGAAGGGTCATACAACAACGTCAAGAGGCTTGAGGAAGAGATCCTAAGGAAGATGTTATCAACCTTAAATTAGGCTGTAGAGGACTTTTAGAAGACCGATAAAGCCTTAGAAAGGATTGTAGCTACCTTGAGAAGAGAAGTAGATGATTTGCGAACTATGATGGTACAATAAGGAATGTTTCTAGATAAGGAGCATTTAAGGTAGGGCAAGTCAGGAGGATTGATGTTCCCAAGCCCAAAACTTATCCAAGAGGTAGGAATGCCAAGGAGATCGACAACTTCCTGTAGAGTCTACGACAATATTTTCATGCTATGAGAGTGATGAATGATGTCTCCAAACTCCGTTTAGCTTCTATGTTTCTTGAAGGCGTGGCCATATTATGGTAGCAAAGAAAGACTGAAGGTGTTAAGCGAGGTATTGATGATATTATTATCTAAGAGGACTTCAAGACAAAATGGAAGGCCCAATTTTATTCGAGTAATGTAGAGAAGGATGCTAGCAAATTGAGAAGGCTATGACACCAAGGCTTTATTTGGGAATATGTGATGGAATTCTCTTAGTTACTACAAGAGATCCTTGATGAGGGATAAAGATGCAATGTTTGCCTTCCATGATGGATTGTAGGGGTGGGCTTAGATAGAATTAGAGAGGTGAGGAGTCCAAACCCTTACCCATGTTATAGCAACGTAGAAGCCTTAATCAAATTCAAAAGGAGTGATGGGCCTAGGGATAAAGGTCGAAAGTATAGACTACAAAAAGTTAGGGGAGATGCTGAAAATATAGAGGTCTATCTAAAAAGATATGGCTAAACTAAAGCATGGAAAGGCATGGCCCTTGAGACTCATGGGAAGTATTGTTAACGAAGTTTTCTTCCTATGTATAGGCACTCGTAAAGCTAAGGAGTGCCTGAATTGGGCTAAGTTAACAATGTTATGTGCAAGACAAGAGGAAATGGCCCAAAACGACTCTAAATTTAGAGCCCCAAAACTTTTGAATGCTTACCCATGAACCTAAGGGGGCAATGTATGTAGAGGCCTAAGTCGCAAGTCATAAGATGAACACTTTAGTTGATACGAGTGCTTCTGACATATTAATCTCTAAAGAAGCAATAACTAAAATTAGGTTAAAGATAGAGAAGGGTCGGGGAAGACTCAAAATAGTGAACTCTAAATAAATTCCTATTGTTGGGGTAGCTATCACGCCTCGAAACGGCAGAGTCGTAACAGCCCCCACCGTATAAACCATCCTAAGATAGAAGTTGGCCTTACAACCGCTATCTTAGACCTGATCTACACAAGGCGTCAACGACTAACCCGCTTTGAAGTAAACAGTTTATAATTTAAATAAATCATTAATCTAAGAAAGTGAGGAAATATATATATGCTATAATTCAGCTATTGTAATTAAGGTTTACAATATTTCTCCGTAATATATTTCCTAGTTGTTACATTATTCAAAATGAAAAGTAATTCTAAAATAAAAACTTAAACCTTAAAATATGTGTTTATTCTTCACATGTTTTTCCTCACTCCCCAGGATCCAGCAGTTACTAGCTTCATAGTAGTTGTTGCCGCTTCTTAGCCAGCACCTGCACGATGTCTATAGGGATGTGAGCAACCACAGCTCAGTAAGTTAGGACGGAGGACTTAAAACTATACCATACATACAACAAGGTTTTCAATCACTTATTAGGTGCAATGCATGTGCAAGCAAATTCCATCGCACGACGTTGTCCGGCCCGTCATGAGATTAGAGAAATTGCGCCCGCTCTAATCCGGGTTGAGGAGTTACCGTTAATGCAACAGCTCACGACCAAACCCAGGCTTGTGTAATTGAGACCTTGCTCCTCTCGCAACTACCTTCGAAACATTGTCTTCACCCCTGCCGCGACCTCCTCTCCTGTCACTTAATTCGACTGAGGATGAAGAAGGGACCATTTTACAATCCTGCGCTATCCCTTTCGAAGGGATCGGTATTTGGCCGGAGAGTCCTAAATTCCCCTAACGGGTTGCCATGCATGTCCAATTATGATTACTAGTCGGATATTTGATTAAGTCCAGTTTAGGGTGATCAATCCCTTCATACAAATCATACAGTATATGCCAAAACAACAAACAGAATCATAGCATCACCCATAATCAAGCACATGCACACATTCAACTATCTAACAAGCACAACCAAGCATAATCTTAAGCCTCCAAAATACAGCATCGTATTAATCCCAACTTACCTCG
The DNA here is from genome assembly GCA_024138015.1 of Lumnitzera littorea. NCBI lineage: Eukaryota > Viridiplantae > Streptophyta > Magnoliopsida > Myrtales > Combretaceae > Lumnitzera > Lumnitzera littorea. The sequence continues at coordinate 12,968,672 of JAMXBB010000010.1, read as the reverse complement.
ACTCCTCGCTCACTCACTCGAGGTCCAATTTGCTCAGGCCATCGCCGATTATCCCTATAACACAAACGTGGTTTTAGCTTTTCATATAAATATTCTAAGTTCATTTTATCATATAACGCTTATTGTTAGGTTTTGTTTAAGGTTTAATATGCCTAATTATCTAGGTATTAAGTCTTTTACAATTATTCTAAGTTTGGGGTTAGGTTCAGGTTCGGTTTTTGCATCGATTTCTAAATTAGGTTTTAGTTCGATTTCTAGGTAATGTTTTAGATTCCAACCCTAGAAATCCGTTTTAACCCATAATGTGAAATCAATCACATTACTTCCCGATCTCCTATATACCATTATTACCCCTAGTCAGTATTTTATTTCACCCGGTACACTTATATCCTTATTAGTGTACCGAATTTACTCCTGATGTGAGAAATTCCTACATTTTTCATATAATTCCATAAATTCAAGTTTCCTATCAGATTTATTGCACATTTTTATTATTCTCAAAATATAAATTTTTATTATAATATTTTCTATTTATTATATTTCTAAAAATCACATATTATATATTGTTACCTTTTATGTACATAATGCACTTCTAATATTTCTATCACCCTAATTACCATCTCTAACATAAATTATCACTTCAAAATGTCTAAATTCATCCTAGATCAGGTTTTACACCTAATTATCCTAATTTACAAAATTAACTTATAATTTACTATGTTTTTCTATTACTAATTTACTACATAATTAACCTAATAATTACATCTAACATCCTAAATACTATAAGTATCATACTCCATCAGATCTTAACATCCTAAAACATGTAATTATTCACTAAGTCAGAAATTAATCATTTAATTACATAATTAACCCTAAATTACCCATTTTATGCCTCATTTTAGAGCCTAAAAATTATCTAAAAATTTCAAAAATTAATTTTTAGAAACGGGCTTCATAGCACTGTTCTATATCATCTAATTAATCTACACAAAAATTTTGGGCTTGAAACTACACTCCTATGATCATTTATTTCTAAAACGAAACATGCTCGGTTTTGCACGATTTCTTAGGAACCATATATTACGGAACATAATTTCATCAAAATAATATTTTTCCTACAAACTACATACAAAAATATCCTAGAATAACAAAATTCATAATTTTCTAATTATATTTACTATTTTTACAAAATTACACAAGATTCGGGCTGGAAATCGGACTCACCAATTTGGGTGGCTCTGGCCACCGCGGGCCGCCGTGGCCTTGTCGGCCGGCCTGGGCGCTGCCACCACCGTGTGGTGGTGGTGGTGGCCGTCCACTCCCAGCTCCTCGTCTGGTGTGGGTTCCCTTTAAAATCCTTAACTGCACAGTTTTTCTTATTTTTTTTATTTTCTGGATTTTCTCTCGAATTTTCGACTCTCCCTAATTTTCTCTGATTTCTAACTGTCCAAATGAGTTCCTGGATTTTTCCTGCTATTTATAGGGTTTTAGGGGATTTATTGTGCATTAATTTGGACAAGACAAGTGCTTTATCCCTAAATTTTTTGCTTTTATGTTGTTCTAATTTAATTGGTTAAATTTTCTTTTTCAGATTCTGACTTGCCACGACCAACCTTGCATCATTCCACACTCTTCTGATTTTTTCCACAATTATTTTATAATTTTCTTTAATTATTTGCTTAGTTTTTGGCCAATTTAGGTAATTTCGCGTATTTTTATCTACACGTAAATACATATAGGGTACACGTGAACATTCCTAATTATTATTTTGGTCATTCTAAAATTTTTAGTATACATATGATCTATCTCTAGTAATTTATTAGTTATTATATTACACTTTTCGCCTTTTCGGTAATTAGCAATTATTATGCTTAAAATTTGAAAATTTTATAGTCTCTTATTTTATTGCTTATTTTATTGCTTATTTTCTTAAATTTAAGTTTACGGGGTTATTTTTACTAATATTCTTCTCAATAGTTTATAATTTGGGTTTGATCGGATCTTTTAACCGATCGCCCTAAACCTTGGGTTCTAAATTCAATCCTACGGTTACTTGGCTGAACTTTGGGGCTTACAGTAGCTTAGAAGTATACTTCTAAGTAGGATAATAGAATGAGAAAGGAACATTGGAAGTTATCCCCTTGGATGATTATGAGTTGTTGATTAATATGAACATTTTCATAGGATCAAGGCTTGTGTTGTGCCATCCTCCAATTGTATCTTTATCATTGAAATGACCTAGGAATATGTTGTCCCAGCAATCTAGAATTCTAGCTCAGCAATTAAGATGTTATCAGCTATTTAAGAGGATAAAGCAAAATGTACCCACATTCCTAGCCACCCTAAAGGTAAAAGATGAGGTCCTAAAGAAGTATGAGATACTAGAGGTGATCTAGGAGGTATTAAGGGAGTTTAGCGACATGATACCAAAGGAACTTCCTAAGCAACTTTTAGCTAAGAGGGAAGTAGATCATGTAATCGAGCTAGAGCTTGATGCCAAGCACCCATCAACAATTTCCTACCTGATGTTACCTCCTAAATTAGAAGAACTTCGAAGGCAATTGAAGGAACTCCTAGGTGATGGTTTTATTTAACCCTCTAAGGTACCCTATGGTGCCTTGATCCTATTTCAAAAGAAGCATGATGGGAGTCTTCAACTATGCATTAACTACAGGGCCCTTAATAAGATTAATCCAAAACAAGTACCTCATTCCTATGGTAACCAACTCGTTTGAACAAATAAGTGAAGTAAGATACTTTTTCAAGCCAAATTTAAGATCTGGATATCACCAAATCAAGATTATGGAAGCGGATGAACCAAAGACAACTTGTGTCACCTATTATAGGGCATTTAAGTTTCTTGTTTTGCCATTTAGGTTAACAAAATTCCTAGCTACAATTTGTACTTTGATTAACCGAATACTGATGCCATTTTTAGACCAATTCATCATAGTGTACCTAGATGATATTATGATGTATAGCAAAACCTTAGAGGATCATATATAACACTTAAGACAAGTTTTCTCATCCTTAAGAGAAAACTAGCTGTACATTAATGTTAGAAAAGTGTTCCTTTGCTTAGGAAGAGGTGACTTTCTTAAGCCATGTAATGGGTCAAGGAAAGATCAAAATGGATAAAGCCAAGGTTAGAGCTATTCAAGGATGGGAGAAACCATTTAAGCTGATGGAGCTAAGATCATTCTTAAGGTCAACCAATTACTTACAACAATTCATTTGTAGGTACTCAGGAATCTCGGCTCCATTAACAAATCTACTCAAGAAAAATAGAGAATGGCAATGGGATGCAAGATGTTGGGAAGCTTTTGATCAATTGAAGAGAGTATCCATAGAGGAGTCGATCTTAGCCTTACCTAACTTTACTAAGCCATATGAAGTACATACAAATGTGAGTGACTTTGCTATTGGCAGGGTTCTTATGCAAGAAGGGCATCATCTAGCTTATGAGAGTTGTAAGAGGAATAACACGAAGAGGAATTACACCATCCATAAGAAAGAAATGATGGCAATAGTTCACTGTCTTAGAATATAGAGGCATGATAACATGAAATTAGCATACATATTCTATGGTTATTTTATGCCATTTTATATATTAATCTAGTTAATTTTGTAATTTAGAGTTGAATTTGTTTTACTTTTATTTTTAGGGACTTCTAGAGCATTTGATGAACTTTTAAGGATTTTTATCAAGTTTTGAAAATTTTTTTAACAATAGTGTTGATCAAGGAGTTGAAGCGAAAGGATTTTAAGTGAGAAATGAAGTCTAGGTGGAAATATGATTGAAGTCCACATTCGTGGTCAATGCTTATATACCACATGTCCTTAAATTCAATTGAATTTTCAAAGATTTTATAACAAATACAAGTATACGCACAACTTTACAGTTGTATACCTTATCTATCGACTTGTAGTGACTTATGAATCTTCTATTTTTTATAGATTTTCTTTGTAACTCTAAGTCAGACCTCTATAAATAGATGTTTAGGCCTATGTTTACAAAGAGAGCCCCCCTTAGGAAGAATCTTAGGGTAGAATTATATCAAGAGTTTCTCCTAATTATTCTTCTTTTCTTTTCATTATGTCATTGTTTTAATTTATTCTTAGTGAATTGTTATTAAACCCTAGTTTCTTTTGCAACAATTTTCTTTTATTCAATCTATAATATTATTTTTAAAGATTTAATTACACTATTTATAATGTCATTAAATTAGCATTTACTCAGGTTACTAGTTCAATGTTTGAGTTTGCTAGATGAGGCATGAATCCTTCAATGAATAGACCCGAATTGAGTATGCTAAAAGATTAGGTACTGATTTCTTTAGATAGGATAACCTAGAATAACCAACCTAATGGTGGGATTTAAGTTTTTTATACAATTCTATGATACTCTATTTAGAAGCGATTTAGGTAAAGAAGATATAAGAAATAGGAATTTACTAGAGATGTGAGTTCGGTTAATTCATATTATAGGCATCTTTATAGGCCAAAGTGTAATTGAGATTGAAAGTTGCATAAAATTAGATAGTAAACAACAACGATTTATTAAGGATTATGCACTCTTTAATTTAGTTAAATTATACTTATTTATTTTAAGTAGTTTTGTTTATTTAGTTTAGTTATTTTGTTTGTTCTTGTTTATTATTCTTATTTTATTAATCATTACTTATTCGTCTTTATTTCTAAATCACATTTATTCTACATTGTTAAGTTAAATAGTTGGTGATTAGGATAAATTGCTAATAATCTAGGATTGTCACATTTATGGTTCCCCATGGGATCGATAGTCAAACTCACATCTCTTTTAACTATATTATAACTTAACCAAGTACACTTACTTGACATAATAAATCAAGTTTTTAGCATTGTTACTGGGAAGTCAAAAGAGCTACCTAGTTAAGATATTTGTAAAAACCTTAATTTCCCAATTATTTTAACACTCTTATGATATATCCTCCCTACAATTCACTTGGTATTTTTTGTTATCAACATGCTTCCAATCGGTAGAGTGCTGTAGTTGTTAACCAGGGAATTGCATTAAGGGATGGATTCAATTGTCAAGTTAACGATGTTAAACAATAGCCCTTCTTAAGAGGTAGCCCAAGTTTGATTTGTTTTAATTTTAGTTATTTTTGTTGGTTTGTTCATTTACTTTGTTGTTTTTGTTATGAGTCAGTTCAAGTATCAAGTTTGAAAACATTGGTTAGTGATTTTCTTGCTTTGAACGATTTTTCTTAAAAACAATTATTGAATTTTGTTTATACAATAGAAATTAGTGAAGTTGTCATTCAATTTGATTGTTATTTGATTTATTTGCATGCTTCAATTTATGCTAATTTTGAGTTTTTCAAAGTAATTTCAAGAATGGATTTAAAGGAATTAAAACAGCTTAGATTTAAGAATTAAAGAAAGAACAAGGCTAAAGGCAACGACCATAGACTTAAACCATAATCCCTTCATAATTTATTTTGAGAGGAAATTGAAGAAATTTTTAGATGAGAGACTTGCAATTAGGACTTCACTCGTAGTCTTTGACCATGGTCTTATTAGGTGTGCAGAGGCAAAGGCACAGGCAAGGACTACGGCTACGATCATGATCCTTAATCATGGTCCTTTGTGAATTCAAAAATTACAGATATTTGTTTTCCAACTCATTCTCAACTCTCCCTCCCTTTTTTAAAACACACTTATCTTTCGATTTCTTTTTACACCCGCACTGAAATCTCACAAATCTTTACGATCTAACACTGTACACTTCAAACCTAAGGATGTGCACGATCCCTATCTTTTTATTTTCTTAGATTTGTTGTTGTTGTGCATTAAAATTGGATTTTTAGTTAGGGTTTCATGAAGTACAATGTGACTTGCATATGTAGAAACGTCAGTCTTTAGGAGTAATTTAAGAAAGATAATATGATATAACATGTTGTTTACTCATTATTTGCTAAAAATCGCTTGAAAAACACATGTTTGTTAAGGACTGAATTCATGAGAATATGAGGGTTGTTTTTTATGATAAAGGAAAGTGAAGGAAAATAAGGGAAAGTTATGGAATCTATGTCATAGGCTTGCTAATATTTTTCTTTGCATATGATTTATGGAATTCATGTTAAAAATATGGAGACTCGTTGATCAAATTCTTGTGCAATTAGAGTAATTCCTAAAATTCATAAATTTTGTCATATTGATTGAATTGTTAATGTAGGATTGATTCTAACATGCTATATAATTCATGATAGCGATATGGAATATGTTATTAATAATTGCATATGAAAATAGATTATTATAGATCATAGAAAACAAGTTTGAACAAATTGTATGTTGAAAGATATTATTCATGTTAATAGGGGTTATGAACGAAAATGAGATTTAATAGCTTGAATTAATCCTATAATATCATTAATCCATGATTTTAGAAAAATTAACATTTCATTATACAATCTTTTGCTAATTCATGATTTCCTAGATTGCTTGATTGAATAGATGAGTATTAATCTAATAATGATTTTTGAATATTGTTAGATTTTTGAGTTAGCTATTAATAATGTAACGTGAATTTGTTTCTTTTTATCAAAGTTGAAATATTTTATTTTTCATTTCAAAATCATGCCAAGAGTGAAACATGTCGCTTGCAAAAATTCAAGTTCCATCCTTATGCATTTGCTTTTAACATTCCATGAATCTTAGCAATGAAAGAGGCATCTGTGATTATCGAAGAAGGAATTCTATTAGATTACATACCTAAGCTAGGATTTACTTGTTTAGGTCGGTTATGATACTACGGTGAGGTAGTTAACTGAATTTGGAGCATGATACTAGCTGCTAACAATCAATGAGTCGATGTACAAGGGATTAACATGAGAAGTGTTAAGCATCTTGAGGTTAGCTTTTAACAATATTTAAACTGGTAGGAATAATACTTTGTACTTCAAGTGTAATGGTCAAGAGGTGACCATGCCATTTGATGAGTTGCAAGTTTCGATGAGTATATACGCTATAGATTATGCTAAGACATGAGAGTATATGGAGTTACCATATAAGCTTATACGGATTGAAGTACGTAGCAAACACAAACCACGAATGGGTATTCAAAGTTCAATGGAAATAAGGAATTAGTAAGTGGAATGGGGATTTGAATGTGAATGTATATAGATATCATGCACCAGAACACAAACATAATCAAGAAGTTGAGCTTGAAATAGGGTTCGATACAACTTATGAATACTAAATCAGCACTCGAGTTTCAAATGGGAGTTAGATACGACTCATTAACTCGCTCTAAAGAGAGATTCACCACAGTCTCAAGAAGATGATTAATAAGAACACGGGTAGATTAAAAAGGAATAGCATGCTCAATAATCACTCAAAAAGGAGATAAGCTTAAAGCAAGTTTCTAGAGAAATTCTTTGAGAAATATTTTCAATAATAGATGATAATGAGTTTTTCTATTACTTACAAAAGTTACTATTTATAGTACATCTTAAAACCCTAATGGTAAAAAAGCAAATAATGTACAAAGTCTTAAACCCTAAAGATTGGGCCCACGATTAAAGTAAGGAAAATATTTACAAGTGTACAAAACTGTGTGTTTAACAAGAAGGTTAGTATACGGGTCATCCAAGCTATCCCAGAATAAGTAGGATTTGAACTAGGTGAGGTTGATAGTTAGATGTTCTAGTTCAAGTAGGAGTTACTGAAGTCCTACACTACTTAGCCAAGTTGCTTGTGAGGTCGACCGATAGTTGCCGAGCTTTAAGATTAGTCAACACTAGATTCCTCATGCTGTATCGGGTTAATCTTTAAACTTGGGACCTCAGTTGTCTAGTTCCTCATCTTCTTAGTAGTTAATAGAGCTGTTACTGAGATGTTTCTCTTTCCTTTCTTAGCCTTTTGGTATCAGCTCAGCTATGGGTGAGATAGGTCGGCCTTAGCCAAGAACAAGTTTGTGAGGGTTTTGGGGTGGTTAAAGGCCGATTCCTATCATAAGCTACCTTAGGGGATTTATGAGTCTTTTGTTTAGGCTTATCTAACTAATAAGGAAGGAAGAGCTTATGGCTCGATGAGGTCTAAGGCTTCAAAGCTAAGAGATCCTACTCTTAGATTAATTTGCTATATATTGGTTAAGGGTTTTACTGGATGGAAGAACAATCAGGGGGTAGTAAATAAGAGGGATATCATATATTTACATAGTATTGCTGAGCAATGCCCTATAAATCTAGGTGTTAGGATGTCTATCTTTCTTAAGAACTAAGCTACCGATTACTATTCTAACCTTATTTTTGCAAGTCCCTTCATTACTAGGTTGGCAAGAAATACCCTGCTTTCATAGCTTCCCCCACATGCAAGAATTAGAGCTCCTTGCTCCATTAAGCCATGATTCCATCAAAGCCATGAAACTTCTTCTAGCACCTGAGGGTTCACTTCTTGAGCCAGTTGGTGAGACTACATCTTTATCATCCCAACTACAACGTGGTTCTTCTTCTTTAGTATTTGGTATAATTAAGAGACTAATGAGGAAGATACTTAAGAAGTAAAGGATCTTGACTCATAAGATAGATCAAGCTAAGGTTATGATGAATGCACTTTTTACCCACCAGAGGTTTCAACCACCACCATCACCACCCATGTTAACCTTAGACTTAGATGAGAAGTCAGCAAAAGAGGAGATAGAGGAAGAGAATGAAGAGGATGAAGAGGAGGATGACGAATGACTTATCCTTTATCTTTTTTATTTTCTTTTTAAAGACTTGATTTAATTCTTATTTTTGGAAGATTGTACCTACTAACTTATTTTTTATTGCTTCTTTATGTTTTAGATAACTGTTTAATCTTTTGATGCTTTGTAAGTTTTGGAAGATACTAACATTCGGATACTTAAATTAGTAGTAGTTTTATTTAGTGTAGTTTAACATCTTCTTTTAATGGCTAGTTTGTTTATTAGAAACAAACAAAATCGTAAGCCGAATTGGATTGATGGGATTTAGATCTTGGACTTCAAATTTTTCTTTAAGGATCTATGACAAAACCGAGGAAGTCCCAGTTTTCTTTCTTTTTATTTTTCTCCCACTTTTATTTTGAATTGCTTTGTTATAATGTATATTGAGGATAATGCACAACTTAAGTGTAAGAGGGAAAGGATAAATTATATATGTTATAAATTAGATACATACTTAAGCTTTTGAATCTTTCTTAAACTAGAAATCTTAGAAATTTACACCCCCTACATATTAAGGAAGAAAAAATATTTTTTTTGAATTTGCCCAAATCCTCTATGACTTTAATACACATTGCTGAATTTAAGTGATTAAATCCCTATGATTCAAAATTCCCTATTACTTAAGCTCAAACTTATACTTGGGATTGGGATAGAGATTGACAGGTTAAGGATTAGTTATTTTGATTGCTAAACTTAATTCTAGAGGATAGTTATCTATCCCATTTTTTTCAAAATTTTTTAGAATTGAATTAAGGATTGCTAAAAAAAATTGGTAAGGATTGATCTTGATACCTCATATTCTTTTTCGCTACCAATTTGCAAAAAGGAAATTAATTGAAGTTGCTAAGAATTAGCTTTGGTGCCTCAAAAGAGCAAAGTATTTTCCTATTGACAATTTCTAAATAATAAGAAAGGGCTAAATTAGTAAGGATCGGCCTTAGTATGTCAAAAGAGTGAGGTTCTTTTGTAATGTTAATCAACTTCAATAAAGAAATTAATGTGAATTTAAAAGCCTCCCAATAAAAATTGAAAGAAGTAGAGAGACAATTGGATGATGAATTGATGTAACATGCATCTAGTCTAAGTTTTCAAAATTAAAAATAGTTAAGGGAAGACCTCCCTCCTCTTGAGTTAGAGTGGTGAATCTCTATTACTTTGTCTTAGCTTGTTGATTTTCATTTTAATCTTTAGATTATTTTTTTATTGAAGTGAAAAACCTAACTTTGAATTATGGGCATTGATTATTGAAATTAAGTAGTTATTAAGGTGCTATTATCTAAGTGCTCTAAAGACATTATTAAGTTAAGGAAAAAGAGTGATTCAAAGAATTTTTAACAAAGCTATTTGAACTTAAGGGTGTACTTTTCTAAAGAATAAGTTTTCAACTGCCTTATCCTTGAGATATTTTTACATTTTATTTTTACTGCTTTGTTTAAGGACAAGCAAAAACTTAAGTATGAGGGTATTTGATAACATGAAATTAGCATACATATTCTACAGTTATTTTGTGCCATTTTGTATCTTACTCTAGTTAATTTTATGGTATTTAGAGCTTAATTTGTTCAACTTTCTTTTTTAGGGATTGTTAGAGCATTTAATGAACTTTTAAGGACTTTTTATCAACTTTTGAAGTATCTTGGAAAAAAGACATTGATCAAAGAGTTAAAGTGAAAGGATTTTAAGCAAGAAATGAAGTCTAGGAGGAAATACAGTTGAAGACCGCGGTTGATACGAATCATTAGAAAGGGGTGATACATGGTTATTGATATCACACAAACCAAGGGTAGGTCCAAACCTAAAGACGGTTCAAAGCATAAATGATAGTAAAAGGTTGAGCAAGGGTCCTCGTGCACTAACGACTGATATGACTCACCAACACCTCACATGAGCCTAAGTTGCACTTAATGTGATGCACAAGTGTGAAAAACATTAAGCTAAACTTAAGAGGAAGGTGAATTAAGTTTTAAGGACATTTGCAATTCTTTTTTAAATTACCAATTAAATATGATAATAAGAATGATTAAAACAATAATAAGTGTGGAAATTAAAAGAGATAGGAATAAAGAAGATCAAGCCCAAATATAACGTAGAGTTCGGACCACCCCCTAGTCTCTATGGATACATAATGCCTCTAACTGAAGACTTCACACCACTTTATTGATTTTTCAATCCAAGCTCCAAGAGCTATACAAACACAAACTTGATTACACAAGTTTCACACTCACAACTCTTAACACAATTCTCAATCTTTATTTATAACACAAAAACTTAATCTCAAGGATTATAGGTGTAATGCTTTTAACTCTCAATGCTTTGCAACTAATAGCTCACAAGCACTACACTTCAAATCTTTCTAAATATTAGCAAATTAAGGTATAAGATACAACAAGAATAATAGACAATAAGAACACAAAAGAATGTTGGAATATTGTAACAAAGGATCAGTTTTATCTTGTCTTTGGTTAGGTTATTGAGCATTTATATCATCCCAATCAATTCTTCCCGTTATAATGCATTAAATGCTCCAACGACTAGTTGAAACAGGGTTACCAATATGCCAGTACCTTACACTTACCAACAAGCCAGTAATTAATTGCACTACTAGCATGAACACTAGCAAGTGAATCGGCATGCTGACTCTTTGTGATCAAGGAGTTCTTCTTTTCATTATCCAAGGCTTTACACCATCAACCTGGTTCTTTCTTGAGCCATCATGCTGGTAGGTCAAGTATCACTTGAAAACACTTTTTAACACACAACGAACAACTATGCTTTGCAATCTAACTTCAAGATAATTTGATCATCACTAAAAAATAAAACATCTTGTAAAGTTAATTGATATATTTAATCATTAAGTAAATTAATCAATCTTATTCAATTAACTCAATATAATCAAATAATACTTAGTTTAATCATCCACTTGTTTTGTTCTTTTCAAAAACATGTTTAAATATATACTTTTTGTTTTTTTCTCATTAAAATCAACATATTTAATTATACACTTTTTATTTTGTTTTCATCAAAATCAAATAATAAATGCTAGGTTCAACGATTTCCCCCTTTTTTATGAGGACAAAACTCTTATACTTTAAATTGCTCCCTCTCAATCTAGTACTCCTCATAAATTAAGCATTTGGTTTCAATATATTTAGCAATTAAAAAGATTAATGGAGTGCTTGCAACAAGGGAGTACTAATGTGGTTAGGAACCGAGTCTCACTTCTTAATAACTTCACATAAAAAATATATCAATCTTTTAAAGAATCAAAATATGCTAAAGCTATAAGATCAATATCATCTTTTAAGTAACTATTTTCAATTCAACTTAATACACTTTTTGACACTTTAATGACTTGAATATTTCTCCCCCTTTGGCCTCATAAAAAAGAAGAGTATCCAGGTGGTGAAGAAGGAAGATGATTCAAGTCAAAATTTCTATATAATCTTGGCTTGAGCCTTAGCCTTAGGATATGCCTCTTACAAAAGTGAAATCAAGGAGGTAAAAAACCACACCAAATAAAATCTCCATGATGAATTCAACAAAATCATCCCATACCACATGAAATGTTCAAAAACATGAGCCAACTATGAGGAATGTAACAACTCTATGTGATACATAAACTACAAGTAGTAAACAGCATAGACAAGCAACATAAAAAATAAAAGTTAAGATAATGGCTAAGGCAAGACAATAGAAAGTAACAATAGTAGTGGCCAATTGCTAAATTCATAACATAAGATAAACATAATTGTTGAGCCCTGTTTCGGTTGCCTTAACTTAATCCATATTAAGCCTAGCCCACTTAATATTGATTACTCGATATAAAATTGAGAAAACATTTTTTCTTAAAAAAAATGTTTTAAAAAAATTGAAGTCGTCAACTAGTTAAATTGGTAAAATATGAAATTAAGGTTTTCGAGTGGGAAAACCTTAATTTGGCTACTAATCTCCGTATTTTTTAATTTTTTATAAAAATAACCAAAAAAATTGAGTTCAGGGGCTAATTTATTAAGATTAAGTTATTATGTAAAAAAAATTAATTAATGGGCTTTATTTTTATATTTTTCTAAAAAATACTAAGGATATATCTAAATATACAAAATATAACTAAAATGAATTTTTATTACAAATTTTCAAGAAAAAGGGAAAAAAAATTATTTTTTATATATAGTTGCCTCGAAGGTACCCTATGTACCTGCTATTCAAGATTAAACCAATGTAGTCCTTTTTTATAAAATATTTAGTGGGTTGATTCTTTTTATTTTAAAAATCAAGTTAGATTTACATTTATTTAACCATTTATTTAAAAAAAAAAACCTAAAAAATCTAATTTTGTGAATCTAAGAAAACCCTAACTAACTATATCTTTTTCAAAAACTCAGATTAAAATTTTTTTTATATTTTATTTAAAAAAAAAAACTACGTGTCAAAAGATATTTTTTCTAAATCCTATATACAAGATCTACTAAGATACAATCTAAATATGTATTTTTAAAAAACTACGTGTAAAAAAAAACTATATGTATTTTTTCAATTGTAAAATATGTTAAGATACAATCTAGATACGTATCTTCTAAATCTTAACTGCAAGATATTTTAAGATACGTATCTAAACATGTATCTTTTCTAAATCCTAAATGCAGAATACATATCTTATTCGGAGATACAAATTTCGTAGATACACTTATTTTTCAAAAAATGCAATTTTACTAAAAAAAATGTAATTAAAAATTGAGGTTATCTAAAAAAAACATGCAATATGAAAATGATAGAAATAATAATAATAAAAAAACCTAAGAGTCAAGTTGCGCGTAATCGGCGTTGTGTTGATTGTATACAGTGTGCATCGTATTCAGGGACTACTGTGTGTATCGTACGCAACATGTCAAGATTGTGTAAAGTATATCTGCTGTGCTTGTGAATGTATTGTTGGAGTGGAATTTAGAGTACGAGTGCTTCATGGTTACATGTTGTGCTATCAAACGAGGGACAGACGTTGGCATATGTGTACTTGTTTGATTGTGATCTATGCAGGCAGAAAATAAGTTGCATATGGCATGCTGTAGGCTTAGACATATAGTGTTAGATTGTGTGTTAGCTTGCAGTGGGCTTCGGTGAGGCATGGCAACGACAGGGTGAATTGTACGAGCATGGGTTAGGGATGTACATGAGCAAATTGGTATGTGAGGATCGTATGACGTGCATGAGTGTGTTTAGTCGTATGCACTATGAGGGTACAAGATAAAGGTGTATGGAGTTTATGTCAAGGGTGATGCTGGCATATTGTTTGGTTCGGAGGGGTGGAGCAGTTAGGGTGTGGAGCTGTTGGTCAGGATTGAGGGGGACGTACATTGTACAAAGGATCAGCGAGGTATGCGGTGCTATTGATTGTGTTGTGAATTGTAAGATGTGTAATGAAATGTTTTTAACATCACCTACCGAATTATTATTTATAAACCCAAAATTGAGTCTTTCATACCTCAAAATATGATTATAAACTCATATACAGAAGATATGATAACAATTCTTTGAAGATTTGGCCTAATTTCTAGAAACCTTATTTAATTTAAGCTTTCTATTTTTTCAGGCCTAATTCAATCTAATTTGATTTAGTCCAATAATTTACTTAATAAATCCTAAGTCTATTTTAGTCTAATATAAGTTAGATAAAAAATCTACTTTATATTGACTGGACCAAAATTATTTTAATAAAACCCGATCCTTTAATGACTTAAGAATTTATCAAATTGATCACTTACTATTATCCGATTCGATACTAAACAATCTGACTTGATTTGACTTAACTCAACATGACTTTTAATACAATTGGACTCGATATGACTCGACTCAATACAATTGAATTCGATATGACTCGACTTGACTTGACTCGACTCGACTCAATTTGATACTTTATATTTTTTATTTTTCTTCTTTTTTTTAAATTTCATTTTTTTATTTTTTATTTCTAGCTTAATAAAGATAATAAAATGAAAATGGCAAAATGAGATGCCTATAACTACACCTTTTTGTACTGAAATTCGATTATAACTTTGCTACAAAAACAAAAAAGATACCCATTTTTGTCAAAGCCTACCTCTAAATTGACCAACTAAGTTATGTATTATCTTGATGAAGGATAACAACCCGTTTTGAAAAGACGAGGCAAGATAATGGGAAACCCATCTTGAGAGGTTGAGATAAGGAATGGATTAAGGTTTAAGGGCCTATCTTGAAAGGATAGGGCAAGGGAATTAGGGTGCTTATCTTGAAAGGATAAGGCAAAAAATTTAAGGGGGCCTATCTTGGAAGGATGAGGCAAAAAACCACCAGGGATTAAATTAACTTATTTTGGTTTGGTAAATCATCTGAAGAGGATAGATTTCTTCGAGACTTAAAAAAAAAAAACTTGTTTTGATTTAATGGATGATCTAAAGAGGATAGGTCTCTTTGAGAATTGTTTTGGTTTTGTGAATAATCAAAAGAGGATAGATATCTTCATGATTTGTTTTGGTTTGGTGAACAATCTAAAGAAGATAGATCTCTTTGAGATTCATTATTTTGGTTTGGTGGATAATCTAAAGAAGATATGTCTTCGAGATTCCTTTTGGTTTGGTGGATAATTCGAAGAAGATAAATTTCTTTAAGATTTCTTTTGCTCGAAATGATGGATCTTTTAAAGACAAAATAAGATGATATTCTATTAAAGACAAAATGAGACAGCGTTCTCATGAGCAGGTGATCTTTTAAATGATTGGATGGTGCTCCATTAAGCAAGTGATCCAACAAAAGATAAGATAGCATTCCTTTAAGCAAACGATTCTAGAAAGGAATAGAATAGTGCTCCTTTGAGCAAGTGATCTTAGCAAAAGACTAGATAGGACAGCGTTCCTTTGAGCAAGCGATCCTAGAAATGACTAAATGGCGCTCCTATAAGTAGGCGATCCAGAAAATGATTAGCTTAAATAGGATAGCAATCCTTTGAGCAAACAATCCTAAAAAGGATTGGATAACGCTCCACTAAGCAGTTGATCCAACTAAGGAATAGGACAGCGCTCCTTTGAGCAAGCGATCTAAGAAGGAAGAAAATTTTCATGAGTTTTGACAAAATTGATTTGTAACTTGAGTTTGAGGGATTTTGATGATTCCTTGAAAATTTTAATCCCTTTTTTTAAGAAATCTCTCTTGATAATTTTTTGAAAAAAGTTTCATTTCTCTTTTAAAAAGGTTTCTTTTTTTTCCTTTTTTCTTCTTTTTTTCAAGAAATTAAAGAAAAAACATTTTTCAATAGAAAATAGTGTTGCTAACAAGTAAAGTCTCGAAAACTCTAAAGATCACAAATAAGGGGTTGGCTTACCCCTTACCCGTTAATTACTCATTCTTTCAGTCTTTTTTCATGAAGCATAATTCATGATTTTTGTAATCCCTCGAAATACTAATTTTAAGCTTAGGATAAATGACCATTCATGTTTTTGAGAAAGCACTCAACTTATCATTTAATTTTATACTAAAGGAATAAGCATCATTACTTGAAATGTTTAGTCAAAGTAGACTTCCTTACACTTTCACAGGCTTTTTTTCACTTTCGGCATTAACTCCAAATATTTTAGCCTATCTTGTAAGTGGTACACTTTGGTCAATCAATCAAGTCTTTTATAGGTTTGCAATGTGAAGCTTTTGGTCAATGGTTTAAGCAAATGAATATCAACGTGCTTTGGCCAATTTTGAAAAAAAAAATATACCATCCATCTCGAGTTACAAGCCAAGAACCTAAGAGAGACTAAACATGGGCTTGCCTTAGTTTCATGAGCAAATTTCGCTTAAGATAAGTCCATTTCTTTAGTCAAAAGAGTTTTATCAAAGGTAATATAGTTGGCAAGACCATATAGTGAGGGCTTTGCTTTTGCACTTAAGAATTGAAAGTATTTAGCCTTTCAATATCCTTTACAGGTTTGGACTTCAAGTTTATTAGTAATTTAGCTCAACTTTGAAGGTAATCACCTTGCTAATATTTTCAATTTTTCTCTTTTTCACTTTTTCCTTCTCTTTTTTTTTTTCTATTTTTCTCTTCTTCTTTTTTTCTTTTTCTTTTCTTTCTCTTTTTTTTTTTAGTCAAGGTAGTTACCTTCCCTTGTTGAGTTTTCACTTGATGAGATTTAAAGCCCTAAAATCATGGGTTCAAAGAGTATTAGCTTAGGAGAAGTATATATGGCATGGATTGTTTAGGAAAAGTCCATGAACTTAAGGTGTTTAAATGAGTATATAAGCTTAAGTGAGGTGTATATGGTTTGAAACTTTTTTTTTTTATCCTAAAGAAATTGAATTATCTATGACAATATTTGCTCATGAATTGGCACAACTAAGGCAAGTATAAGTTAGTCTATTACCTTTTCTCCAAATTAATGACCCTAATCTCTTGACTACCCCAGTGTGGGGTGGTTCTTAGCAGGGTTAATTTTAAGAAAAATTCCCTAAAGGTTCAAATGGGTTTTCAAGGGATAATTGTGTTTAGGGATGATGAAATGAATACCTAATATCATTTTGACACGTTTACTAGGTTCAAGACAAACCTCCTTTAAAGAATGAGCTCAAGTACTCACATTGTGACACTCCTCTCTTATGTGTGTTTAAAGTTAGTGTTTAAAACATGGTTTACCTCTTTTCATCCTAAACCTTTCAAATAATGTGTTGCCACTCCCTTAAGTGAAAAATTTTAAGTTTCAAGTTCATATTTATTTTATCCATTTTCACTTGCCCCAAGTCTTGCATGAAGTATTTCATTAATGATAGGCCAATGACATGCCCATATCGAGCTAATGACAAAAATGTATAAGGAGAACACTTTATTCAAATAACTTACCCATTACAAACTTCAAGGTGAAAGGTTAAAGTGACAAGAAATAAATGCAGGAATTAAAACTCCTTTCTACTTCTTGCCCTCATTTCTATCACCCCTTTGAACTTAGCTCATTTAGTTGAATTGATCTCTTGGACATATACCCAATTGCTTCAAATGGTGAGCTACCATGTCATATGGTAGTAGTAAACTCTCAATACCTAACGCTAAAGGTTGTCTGTTTTATGCTTCTTTAAAACCTGAGGAAGTAATACCTCTACCAATAGACCCATTAGCTTCTAGAAAGCTCTATTAGATAATTTTTGCATCAATTAAATCTTGCACCTTATGCTTGAGTTTCTAGCATCCTTCTATGGTATGCCCCACCTGGCCCACATGATATTTACACTATTTGTTAAGGTTATAATCTCTTGGCTTGTATTTCTTTGTTGAGTTTTCATATGTTAGTAGTCCTACATCTCTCAATTGCTTGAACACTTGAATTATTGGAATCTTAAACTATATAAGTCACTTACTCTTGCTGTGGACGAGCTTATCTTGATTTTGGGCCTTCCCAATTAGCGTACCCATTCTTGACTTCTCTTTCATTGAATTATCCTCATGCTTGGGCCATGATGTCTTATCTGTATTAGGATGTAGATTTTCAAGCTGCTTGAGCACATAACCTATTTCCATTTCTGTACACGTAAGCCTTTCTTCTAATATCACTAACTTTTCTTCTAAGACTGCAACCCTTTTTCTAGTCTCCTGCAATAACATGCCCCTTAGGATTGACCATTCAAATTTGTCTCTGAAAACCTTTCCAAACCTTATATAATATTGATAACGGGGTCATGAACCTGCAGCTCTTTAGATTCGTCTACCTTAGATGATATGTCAATTGGCACTTGGGCTTGGGTATGAGCTATAGCCTTGACTTGTTTCCTATGTTTGCTTAAAACCCCTTCTATTGTGGCTATTCTCTATTCAAGAGCTTCAAACATCTTGAATTTTTATAAAATGAGTGATTACGAGCTTCAAGTTGAGCCAGATCACTTAAAAAACAATCTTTCAAAACTTACAAAAATCCCTTCTTGTTAGCAACATTGCATTCTTTTTCTAAAAAAAAAATCAAGTTTTTAATTTTGAAAACATTTCGTTTTTTTTTTTTTTTGGAAACTTGTATTGAAAAAAAATCAATGTTAATTTTATGTTATAGTAGCCTAATATTGATGTTGATGAATCTAAACAAAAAAAAAAAAATTGGAAACATTAGGACAGACGAGCAAAGACATAAGATGATTAAATTATAGGGATGATATAGAGAAGCGAAAATTATCTTATAATGAGAGACTTATTAAAAGATGGCATAAGGGTAACAACTCATAGAAAAAGCTCTATTGAGAGTGTGACAACTTAATAGATAAATTGAAAGAATGAGAACTTAGACGTTTGCAAGATTGATGATTTTGAGATGAGAAATAATTTACAATGAGAATCTGATGGTTAAATCTTTTTTATTTTTTTTATTTTTTTATTTTGTTAGTTCTTAATAGTATGGCACATATAAGGCATTACAATAGAAATTAGCTAAGTAAATAATCATCATGAAACTGATTTTTTATCATAAAGTATTTTTTTGAAATTTCTCTTTTAAAAAAAATTGTTTAAAGCTTAGAAAAAATGATAGTTTCATAATAATCTTTACAATAACTAATTTCCATAATTACATGCAAAAAAAAAAAAATCAAGTTGATACTAAAGTTTTTTTTTATTCTTTTTAATGTTAACATATTATGGTATAAGAGGAATACTAATAATTTTGTGCTTTCTATGTTAAATGTTATGTTACACAACTTATTATTCATGAAATAGAAAAAATCTACAAAACTCACATATATTAAAAAAGATAGCATATAAAATAAATGTGATGCAATAAGCTACACGCAAGTGTAATGCAACGAAATTGGTAATTAATAAATTATAGGAATTATTGTGAACCCATGGTCAAGAATACACTTATATATAAGTAAAATCAAAATAAGATTTAAAAAGAAATAAAGCTCGTGAATACTTATATATAAGGGTTATCAATTTTTAATTTCCCTTTTTTTTTTTTTGAAAAAGCATACCAAACCGACCATGGATTAATCAAGTTTTTCTTATAATTAAAAAAATGACTACTCCTTTTTCAAAAAGAATGATGCAGGAGGGTAGGGTGTATGGGTCTTAAGCTTTGTAACTTCAAGAATTTCCGAAGAAAAACCTAGTGAGCTACATTGAAGCTTGAGTGGGCTCGCCTATCACCACCACACGGGGGTAAAAGCCCTAACAACCTAAAGGTTATACAATGGCGGCTTGTCCTAAGTTCCTAAGGTAGTTTAGGTTCAACCACATTTAAATATGCAAATGATTACTCAAATAAATAAACTACCCCCTTAATTTCCAATTACGGGCCCACTGGGCTCTTTTTTTTCTTAAGGCCTGCATCATTGAAAACCAATTAGTACAACTATAATACAATAAAGAAAAAATAATAATATAAAAGCCCATCAATTAATTTTTTTATTTTTACATG
Source organism: Lumnitzera littorea (assembly GCA_024138015.1). Lineage (NCBI taxonomy): Eukaryota > Viridiplantae > Streptophyta > Magnoliopsida > Myrtales > Combretaceae > Lumnitzera > Lumnitzera littorea. Next base: position 12,948,530 of record JAMXBB010000010.1, on the reverse strand, counting down.
GTTAGCCCATCAAGCGTCCCTAGTAAAGTCGCCAATTTTATTGAGCCCCTATTTTGGTTTCCTTAACTTAATTCATATTAAGCTCAATCTATTTAATATAGATTACTCGATATAAAATTAAGGAAACATTTCTTCTTAAAAAAATTATTTTAAAAAATTAAAGTCGCAAACCAATTAAACTAATAAAAAATGAAATAGGGTTTCTAAGTAGAAAAACCCTAATTTGGCCATTTATCTATATGTTTTCTAAAAAATAATAATTTTTTAGAAAAATAACTAGAAAGATTTAATTAGGGGGTTAACTTATTAAGACTAAGTCATCATATAAAAAACCAGTTAATGGGCTTTATTTTTATATTTTTCTAAAAAATACTAAGCATATATCTAAATATACAAAATATAACTAAAATGAATTATTATTATTTTTTATTATGAATTTTCAAGAAAAAGGAAAAAAAAAACTTTTTTTAATTTTTCATGTACCATTTTCTCAAAAGTGCTTACGTACATACTAATCGAGATCAAACCATTGTAGTTCCTTTTTATAAAATATTTAATAGGTAAATTCTTTTTATTTTGAAAATCGAGTTAGATTTACGTTTATTTAACCATTTATTTAAAAAAAAAACCTAAAAAATCTAATTTCATGAATCTAAGAAAACCTTAACTAATTATATGTTTTTGAAAAACTCTAGTTAAGATTTTTTTTATTTAAAAAAAAAACCTACGTATCAAAATATATCTTTTCTAAATTTTATATGCAAGATCTACTAAGATACAATCTAGATATGTATTTTCATATATATCTTTTCTAAATCTCAATTGTAAGATACAATTTAGATTTAAGAAACAATTTAGATACGTATCTTTTAAATCTCAATTACAAGATACGTTAAGATACATGTCTTGACATGTGTATTTTCTAAATCCTAAATGTAGAATACGTATCTCGATAAGTATCTTTTCCAAAAATATGGATCTCGTAGATACGCTTGTTTTTCAAAAAATGCAATTTTACTATAAAAAATGTAATTAAAAATTGAGGTTATCTAAAAAAAAAAAAAGCAATATGAAAATAATAGAAATAGTAAAAAAAAAACCTATAAGTGAAGTCGCTTGTGATCGGCGTTGTGTTGATTGTGTACGATGTGCATTGTACTCAAGGACTTCTATGTGTATCATGTATGTCATGCGTAGTGTATCGGGATCATGTAGAGCGTGTTTGCCATGCTTGTGAATGTATTACTAGTGTATAGCTTAGAGTACGAGTGCTTCGTGGTTGTATGTTGTGCAATCAAACGAGGGACAAACGTTAGCATGTGTGTGTATGTTCGATTGTGATCTGTATAAGCGGAGAATAAATTGCATGTGGCATGCTATGGGCTTAGACGTGCAGTATTGGATTATGTGTCGGTTTGCGGTGGGCTTCGATGAGGTGTGGCAATAACAAGGTGAATTGTGCGAGCATGGGTTAGGGACATGCGTGTACAGATTGGTGTGTGAGGATCGTACAACGTGTGTAAGTGCATTTGGCCATGTGCATTGTGAAGGTATAAGACAAAGGTGTATGGAGATTGTTTTAAGGTGATACGGATGTGTTACCGTGTTGTTTGGTTCAAGGGGTAGCGATTAGGGTATGGAGTTATCGGTCAGGATTAAGGGGGACGTACGTTGTACAAAGGATCAGTAGGGCGTGCGGTGTTATTGATTGTGTTGTGAATTGTGGGATGTGTACTGAAACATTTTTAACATTACCTGCCAACTTACTATTTATAAACCTAAAATTGAATCTTTCGTATCTCAAGATATGATTATAAACTCAGATACGAAAGATGTGATAACAATTCTTTAAAGGTTTGGCTTAACTTCTAGAAACCCTATTTAATTTGGGCAATCTATTTTTTCAAGCTCGATTCAATCTAATTTGATTTAGCTCAATAATCTACTTAATAAACCCTTAGTGTATTTTAGCTCAATATAAGTTAGATAAAAAATCTACTTTATATCATATTAGACTAAAATTATTTTAATAAAGTCCGATCCTTTAATGACTTAAGAATTTATTAAATTGATCACTCATCATTATCCGATTCGATACTAAACAATATGACTCGATTTAACTTAACTCGATACGACTCAACTCTATATAACTGGACTCAATACGACTCAACTCCATACAATTGGACTCGATACGATTAGACTCGACACAACTTGACTTGATATGACTTGAGTTGACTGGATTTAATACTTTATATTTTTTATTTTTCTTCTTTTTTTTCGTTTTTTTATTTTTTAATTAATTAATTTTTTTATTTCTAGCTCAATAAAGATAATAAAATGAAAATGACAAAAATGAGGTGTCTATAATAATGAAGAGCATATACAAAATAGATTAGAAGTTGGCAATTAATGTAATCAGTGGATCATCATCTTGAGCTAGAGGGGAAAACGGACAAGATGGGTAGTGATAGTCCATTTAGAAGTGACTATAGTTTATTAAGGTGGCATCGTGATGGTGGATGAGAAGGGGGGTTTAGTAGAGAGAGAAAGTCACATGAGGGAGAAGAGGAGAGTGTGATTTGAAGAAGTAAAGGGATTAATGAGAGATTGTGTGGGTTTAGAAATGATTGATGAGGAAAAGTTATGATTTTAAGGGTTTGGAGATCGAGGATTGAAGAGAGAGAAGGATTCTAGGGTTTGGGAAAATAAGATTATTTGGGAATGAAAGTAAGGAAAGAGAAAATTCAAGGGTTTTGAAAAATAATGCTTGGAAACAGAGGTATCAGCATGCCGGTTGTTTTGGATACCGTCATGCTTGTTTTCTATAGTTTTGCAAAAACTTGGTTAAATTCACTTCATTTGTCTAAGTTGCTAACTCAAATTTATTTTAAATGATTTAATGAGTATTCTAACATTTCAAGCAAGTTGATTTGAGCTCGTTAAGGTCTGAAAAACTTAAATTTTAACTAGATAGCTAAGATTTATCCAAATCAAATCCATAGAGCTAAGTAATTCATGATAATGCGATAGTGTCTATGTATGAGTAAATTATGTGCATAGGCATGGAGTTTTTGCACACCAATACTTCAAGCAAATTTCAAATACTTGTTTAAGCATAGTAGGTACAAATTATAACTTTAAGGCTATATAAATTGTAAAATCACTACTTGAGTTCCTTAATCATGTAAGTGGCTAGAGAGTAAGTAGAGATCCTTTCTCAATATTCAAGAGGAGTTCATACTTCAAACATGTTAAAAGATATAGGCATAAATTGTAAAAGATATATGCATAAAAGGTACAAGCATAAAAGGTACATGATCAAGCCAACCAACATCCATATAGGCAAAAAATGTTCCATATTGGTAAGAAATGCTTCATATTGCACTCAAAACCTAAAAAGAGTTTAGAGAGGTCAAATATGTACAAAATTCAAATAAAGCTAGTGTGACCTTTCAAACATGATTTAAGGATGAAAATAAATATGTGAGGCTTGATTTTGGGCTTGAAAACCAATGCATGATAAATATATGCATATATGAACTTAGATAAGCATGAACGACTTCAAAAGTGCCCAAAACATGCTAAACGCTATATTTTATGCATGAAATTTATATAAACATGTTCCTTAGGTGCAATTGAGTGTGAAAAGTTTATATCTTAGTAACATTAGTAAGATTTAACAAAATTAAGTTATTAATTGCTAGAAAGTTCATTAGTAAGCCATGTTAATGCATGAATGACCAATTTTTAGTAATGAGGCTTAGTTATGACAAATTAATACTTAAGCAAGTTTTAACATCATATTTAAGTATGTTAGAAGGAAAATATCGCAACAAGGATTCAAAGCCCTAAAATCATCTCTTGAAATTATCAAAATCAACTATTGAATACAAGAGAACCGCAATTGAGGAAACTCATGATCTTAACATAATGTCAAAGGAGTAACTTCTCGTAACTCTTTAAGACTCATGAGATGATTAAGAGGCAAGGAGAAGAGTCTAAAAAGAAAACAATTACTTTGAAGGCAACTAAGGGGAGCTCAAGTAGCGATGAAAGTGAGGATGATGATGATGTGGGTACAATCATGAGAAATTTCAAAAGGTTCCATGCTCAAATTGATTCTCGTATGTTTAATTTTGTCTATAGATTGTGATTGAATGATTAATTTGGCTTATTTTTATTTTTGTGTGTATTTGACTCGCTTAGACCTAAATTAGGTTTTTATTGATGGTTAAGAAGTCACATAATCATTTTGCTTGTTTACATGCTATATATCTTAATCATGCTATCTTTGTGTCTATAAATACTATTAAAACTTGCTTAAAATACCAACTTATCATGAACTTAAATTAGTGTGCATATTTGTTATTAAGCTCAATTTTTGCTCAAAGCAGTTGATCTTGATAATCTTAAGTAGCGTTTTTGAGCAAAAATGACATACTAAGTAGGTTGACAGGAAAAATTCATACTATGAAGTCTAAGATACATGCTCATATGAATTTCATGTATTAAATATGATATTTAGCATGTTTTGGCCACACTTGAAGTCATTCATAAGTATTCAAGTTTATTTATGCACAAATTCATCATGTATCAACTTTCGTACCCAAAATCGAGCTTCACATGTTTATCTTTGTTTCTAAATCATGTTTGAATGGTTAAACTTGCTTGATTCAAATTTTATGCAATTTGACATCTCTAAACCCTTATTGAGCACTAAGTGCTATATGGAGCATCACATGCCTATTTATACGAATATGTTCTCTATTTGTATATGGACTTGAATTCTAACCATCCTTTGTTTTGTTATATAGCTTGTATATGTTGTATATTGGTCCTTAAGATTGTCTTTAATTATCTCTCTTTGATTGTGTACTGACTCTGGATTTTGGCTACTGATCTTTTTTTAAAATACTTATCTATGTTTATGTTATCTCTTATGAACTTTGGCTGCTCTAATAAATGGAATATTTTGTTACAATGAGAAATTGGCTATTATCTTAAGAATCATTGTGCATTATATTGAATTATGTTCTTTTGAAGGTGGCATAACCTAAGGCTTAAGCCAGGGTTATGTCAAATTTTTGACTTGCTTTTCTCTTCCTCTTCACTACCTAGAATCCCATCTTTTTTATGAAGCCAAAGAGGGAGAAGAATTCAAGTTACTTAACTGTTTTTTTGTCTAAGTTTAGTGAAGGTGAGATCATAAAATTGAAGAGATTGGTTGGTTAATAAGTGTCAAATTGAAAACTGAAGTTGAATTGGCTATCCTCTAAAATGAAATTAAACACTTTTAACTTGCTCTTATATTAACTCTCCCATAAATATTCTTAAAGGAAATCTTTTATAACTAGTGCCTCATTAAGGGGGAGTGTTAATTTGAGGGGAGGTGTCATATTTAGGGGGAGTTGGTTTTGCAAAGTTTTGTCTTCATCAAAAAGGGGGAGATTATTGAACCAATAGGTGCTTGTATGTAATTTTGATGAGAACAAAACCATACAAGTTATGTTAAATTAATAATTGATTATGAACAAAACCACACATGATATCTTTGTAATATAACTTAATTAGATCAAGTTTGAAATTCTTGAAAGAAGTAAAAGGGAATAGAATTGTTTATTGTATGTTAGTGTGTGTTGTTTAGCTATTCTGGTATGGACTATCCAGATGGTTGTCCCTAGACCGTCTAAATGGTTGCTGTAGATTAGTGGTAGGTGATGGACAGTATGGCTGGTTACTGCAAATCAATGGCAGGTCATGAACTGTATGGCCAATTGTCCTTAGATCGTCTGACTTGTTGTTACAAATCAGTGGTAAGTGATGGATTGTATGGTTGGTTGTCCCTAGACTATCTGATTGGTTACTGCAGATCAATGGTAAGTGATGGACTGTGCGGTTGGTTGTCTTTAGATCATCTGACTGGTTACTACAAGTTAGTGAGCTATGTTGGACCATACGACCAATGACCTGAAGATTGTCCAAATAGTGACCTTATTTGAATGGACCGTACGATTGGTCCACACAAAAAAGAGCCATTGCAAAGCATTAAATGAAAAGAGAAGTAGACCAACTGTTGGATTTTCTTAAGAGGCTATAAATACAAATTATTGGGTAATTGAAGGACAAGAAATAGACCTAAAAATCTACAATTATTCCTTTTGTTCACTTGCCCTTTGTCTTATGTACTTAATTTGCTAAATCATTTGTAAAACTTTAGTATAGTGCAAAACGATTTATACTTGTAAAAACTTCGAAAGAGTACACTATACTTGAGATTAAGTTTGTTTTGAGAGTTATCGTGATTAAGAATCTTGTAAAATCAAGATTAGATGAGTTGTGAGCGTGAAACTTGTATATTCAAATTATTGTATGTATAACTCTTAGAGCTTGGATCGATAAATTAATAAAGTGATGTGAAGTCCTCAATTGGAGACATTATGTATCCGTAGAGAGTAGGTGATAATCCGAACTCTTTTATTTTTCGCACTTATTATTGTTTTATCATTATCTTGATTATATTCATTATTGCTTTATTATTTCAATATTGCATTCATTTAGTTGCTTAAATAAATAAATTGGTATTAAATTAAAATTTGGGCATTAAATTAAATTTACCCCCCATTCCTCCCCCCCTTGAGTTCCTAATGCAGTTCTTCAACCTCTACAACTCGACAACTTGTTTAGGATTCAACCTATAAGCAAGCTTGTTTGGTAAGGCGGCTCTTGGCTATAAGTCTATCCAATGTTCAATGCTTGGATAGGAAACGGACCTTCTGGTAGTTTGTTTGGGAATAGGTTAGTAAACTCAACCAATAAGGTTTTCACCTCAATAGGTAGCAGTTCCTTCTTTAATCCTCTTATCTTAAGTAACCCTCTGACCAGTAGATAAGTCAACTCCTCATGCTCCATTTCGCTCTTCAACTTAACTCAGGTCATCACCAAAGCCTCCTTCTTCAAAACTTGGCTCAATTAAGTCTGCATGCTTTTAACTTGTTTAGCAATCATAGGGCTCAACTTCACTTTCCTACCCTCGTGCTCTAAAGAATAGATGTTCTTCCTTCCATTTCATATCACATTCTGATCAAATATCCATAGTCGTCCAAGAAGAATATGTGACATACTTATGGGTAACACATCACAGGGTACTTCATCGCGATAATTTCCAATACAAATTAGCACAACTACTTATTTATTTACTTGTAAGGCTCGTTTATCACTAAGTCAATGTAATTTGTAAGGCTTGGGGTAGGGTGAGGTTAGCAACTTCAATTGATGGACCATATAGGCAAATGTTGCAATAATATGGCTACCACTATCAACAATTAACATGCATAATGATCCATTTACTTTACATCCGATGTGGAACAAATTATTGCACTATTCGTCTTCTAGTACCAAGGTCACACTCGTCACTTACTGCGGAAACATAGCTATAAGCATAAAATTACCTTCTTCACTATAAATGATTTCCTCCGCCTTGGACTGCTTTGAGTATTCAAATTCTTTAAGCTCTTAGATCTCCTCATCAATGCTATCAACCTCAATGGTCAACAAATTTTGCTTAATTAACATCACTTACTTATTTAGACATTGTGTAGCCATGTGTCTAAACCCTTGATACTTAAAGCACTTGATTTTACTCATCTTTTTTCCTAAACTTCAGCCCTTCTCGAACTTCCTTAAGATCTCTTTCTCTATACTCGAGCAATTTGAGCAGGTTGCACCTCAGCAACTTTACTTAGTATCAATTATACAGGTCTGCTTGAAACAAGTCAACTAGTGGTAGGCTAATTGATAGGAGCTAGGAATCTTCTTACTCAACACCTCTTGATTCTCTGAGTAGTTCGGATAGCTTCATCAAGTGAACCGATATCCATAGACTTCAGAATATGTCTAATCTCATACTTTAACCCACTAATGAATTGGGATACAATTCGGTCTTCAGGCTTAACAACTTAACAATAGATCATCAACATTTAGAATTCCTTTACATATGCACCAACATTTGATCCTTCTTGCCTCAACTCTTGTAGCCTCTTGAATGCATCCTGTAAATAATAGCTCAGAACAAATCTTCTCCTCATGCCTCTTTTCATCTTATCCTAATTCCTAACTTTATGTTCTCCTTCTCTTCTATAGATAGCTTGTAGATTCTTCCACCATAGGGCGGCATAGCTAGTAAACTCCAACATAGCAAGTCTGACCTCAGCATTATTAAGAACCTAATGACATTCAAACTGCTTCTCAATCTTATCTACCCAGTCTAAGTAGTCTTCAGCATCACCACTCCTAGAAAAACTAGAGATATATATCCTTAACCCTTCTACTCCAGAGCTCAGACATGCCTCTCCAAGACTCTCCTTAGGTTCATAATACTCTTCCACTTCATTACCTACTTCCTCATCCTCTTCTTTGATTTCATCTAACACTAGTTTGCATCCAGCAGTTCTATTTACTCCTCCAAACACTTACAATGGTGATAAGTAGTTTTCACAACACGTGGTAACAAGTTACTTAAAGTAACAGAAACTTACTCGAACGTAGCCAAGTTTTAATACCAAGATGATATGGATCACTGGCAAGGGGTAACACATTGCTACTGATATCACATAAACCAAAGGTGAGTTTAAACCTTAAGACGGCCCAAAGGATAAATGGTAGTTGAAGGTTGAGTAGGGGTCTTCGTACACCGATAGTGGATATGACTTACCAATTTCTCACATAAGCTTGGGTCGTACTTGATATGATGTATAAGTCTTGCTAAAGGGCATTCTCCACTAATCCACTCTCACAATAGACTAAATAAGAGTAATCGGCAGTAAATAAGGACACTTAGCTCATGAAGGAAGGTATGTTTGAAATTCAATGAACTCTCATTAATTCTTATGGCCATGACATTTTATAAGTATTTATATGGCCAATGTAGGGTAAGTCTAAGTTTATGTACTCTACAAAAAAGGTTCCTATTGGAAAAAGAAAGAGACATAGTTTATAAGGATAAAGTTGTAAAAAAAAAAAAAAAGGATATTCAGTTGCAAAAGGACAGTATGAATGTCAAAAAATGAGGCGTGTATCATCTATCCAAACTATGGTCTTAATGATGTTGTTTGTCAAGCAAAATAAGTTTCGAGCAAATCAAGTTAGGGTTGGATGCTCATTAGCTTAGATGTTTTAGGCTAAGGAAGGATTGGTCCAGTAAGGCAAGCCACGGCCTGGTCGACCTTAGTAGGTTAGCTCAAGATTAGGTTAGCTAGACCTTAGTGAGGTATTAGGTTAGCAATAAGTGGGTTTAATGTTTGACCTCGAATTGATGTGTTGTAAAGGGGGTTAGCTTGGCAACAGGTTAGACACCTTAGGAGTCTTTTTAATTAGATGGAGAGTAGATTAACTCATTAGGTCGGACAAGAGAATGCATTGTTCTTTAGAATTCAACTCCCCTTATATAGCTTGACGAATCATATGAGCGAGTCCTTGAGCTCGGGAGCGAGTCCTTGAGCTCGGGAACGAGTAAATGGTTTGTAATCCTTATCAGTAATCATGGTCCATGCCCATGTACCCCACATCCTCAAATTCCGTTGAATTTTCAAAGATTTCAGAACATGTACAAGAATACACCCAGCTCCACTACCATGTAACTTACCTATATACTTGGAATGATTTATGAAGCTTCTGTTTTGTTAGGTTTTCTTTGTAAATCTAGGTGAAACCCCTATAAATAGATGCTTAGGCCTAGGATTATAGGGAGAACCCTCCTTAAGAAGAATCTTACAGTAGAATTATATCAAGGGTTTTCCCCTAATTCTTCTTCTTTTCTTTCCATTATGTCTTTATTTTAATTTTTTCTTAGTGAATTGTTATTGAACCTAGTTCCTTTTGCAACAATTTTCTTTTATTCAATCTGTGGTATAATCTTTGAAGATCTAATTACACTTTATAATGTCACTGAATTAGTATTTACTTGGGTTACTAGTTCAATGTTTAAGTTTGCTGGTTGAGACGTGAGTCCTTTAGTGAATAGATTTGTATAATTAGAAGGAATTGAATATGCTAAGAGATTAGGTATTGATTTCTCCAAATTATGGTGACATAGAACAGCTAACCAAATAGCGAGATCTAAGTTCTTCATGTGATTATCCAATGCTCTACTTAAAAGCGATTCGGGTAGAGAGGTTATTAGGATTAGGAATCAAATAGAGATGCGAGTCCGATCAATTCAAATTAGGCATTTCCATGGTTCAAAAAGTAATTGAGATTTAAAGTTATATATAGCTAGCTTATAAATGACAACAGTTTACTAAAGATTATGCACTCTTTAATTTAGTTGAATTATGCTTATTTATTTTAATTAGTCTTGTTTATTTAGTTTAACTATTTTATTTGTTATTATTTATTATTCTTATTTTATTTATCGTTCCTTATTCATCTTTATTTACAAATCACAATTATTCCACATTGTTAAGTTAGATAGTTGGTGGTTAAGATAAATTGCTAATAATCTAGGGTTCTCACATTCATGATTCCTACTATCATTAATACTTGAACTCATATCCATTTTAACTATACTATAACTTGACCAAGTGTAAGCTTCACAATCAGTTACTCAAGATTCGGTTGGTAAAATTTTGGACAATTGAGCAAATTGTTTAATACTGCCCAAATTTTATAACGAAGCTAGGAATATTAGCAACAATGATCTTGTGAGTTTGAATTTAGTAAAATAAGAAACAAAATAATTAAATGATCTAATATTGAATTACATGTAAATTTCTAGTTATTTATCGGAAATGCATAAAACGAGTTCTAATAATTAACGAATCAATAGAGATAAATTATCTGCATACTAAAAATTATAAAATAACTTAAATAATATTTATTTGTACCATATATGTATTAAATGTAGGTAAAAATATATAAAATGACTTAAAATACTCAAAATATGGTAAAATAATACTAAATAATTAAAGAAAAAAAATTCATAAATAATTAAAGAAAAATCAAGAAAAATGAAGATAATTCCAAAAATGAGGGATAGTGAGTCGGAATTGAATAAGAAAAAGTAAACCAATAAAATTAAGCCAAATAGAAAATGAAAAAGTAAGAGATGAAGGATACTTGGCAAGGAAAAAATGAAAGAAAAATCCAAAACCCAACTATAAATTAAGAAAACCACTTCTAAAACATCATTTAGTCAGTTTAGCATTACAAAAAAATTAAGGAGAAAAGAGAAGAGAAGAAAAACTAATTTTAGCAAAATTAGACAAAATGATATGTATTTAGGTCTTATAAAGAGAACCTACATCCAACGACCACCTGAAGAGGAACGGCCACCACCAACAGACAGTGGACCCTACGACTAGAGCTATAGACAATGGTGGAGCCACTGCTGGTGGTTAGAAGTTTATCGATTGGTGAGTTCCGATTTTCCTTCCAAATTTGTTTAATTTAGTAAAAGTATCAAATATGCATATAAAATTATGAAATTTAGTTTCCATAAGTATTTTTACATGTAAAATCATAATGTTAAACCATTTTTTTTAAATTAGAAGTGATTATAAATTCCTTAAGAACAGGCCTAATTCCAACAAATTTTGTATGAATTTTCAAAAATAATAAATAATGTTATTTTGAGCTAATTTTTTGTGTACATATTCCTTATATGATATATTTAATTTACATAAAATTAATTTTTGATAAAATACACATTTAGTATTTATTAAAATTATTTTTTTGAATTTGTCCTGTTTTTCATATGAAAGAAATAATAGGCTTTTAATTAAATTCCTTAATGAATCTGATTTGTAATGAATTCTAAAGCTTAGTTATGATTTTTAAAATATTTGGTTTTAATCTTATAATTTTATTTGGTTATTTATCTAATTTAAGCTAATTTTTAGCAAAATCAAACCTAAAATCGGTATACCGAAGAATCATATATATATAACTATCTTAGTACTTTTTATGATCATAATATAACAACCATAATTTAATGATTATAATATATTTTCTGTAGCTTTAGTGGAATTTGAGGTATTAGTTATATGTATTATGCATAATATATAGTAAATATGTAGGTAAATAGTATATTTTAAGTTAATTTTATAATTTAGGATTAATTAGATATAATTTCTAATTTAAGATGTGATTAGACATTTGATATGTTATTGGAGGATAAATGATGATATATATAGCGTTAGAAGTGTTGAATATGTGATTTAGGGTTGAATTATATACTAATAAATAATATGTAAATATAGGACATTAATGGGTAGAAAATATTATACCAAAAGTGATAATATTATAATAATATTAACATAAAATAAATATTATATTAAATATAAATTTATATAATTATATGAAAAATGTAAACTGTTCTTACATTAGGAGTAAATTCGATAATTAAATGAAGACTAAAGTATATCGTACAGACTAAAATACTAATTAGAGACTAAATACTATTTTTAGGATACTCGATTATAATATGAATAATTTCATGTTATGGTTTGAAACAAGTTTTTAGGGTTCTTATATAACCCGTAATTAAAAATTGACTTAGAACATAATTTAAAAATCAACTCTAAAATTGACTTAGAACCCAGCCTAAATTAAGAATAATTATGAGAGATTTAAAAACCTGAATAATTAAATATACTAAAATCCTAAACTAAAAATAACAATAAGTATTATAAGATAAAACTAATCTATAGCAGTTATGTGGAAATCGAAACAACATTTGTATTATAGAGATGATTGGTAATGGCCTATGCAAGTTGCATCTTGAGTGAGCAAGCAAGGAGTCCGGGGTAAATTGGGATTAATACGTTACTATATTTTAGAGTACTAATTTGTAGTACTCAGAGGCTTGAAATTGTATTTGGTTGTGTTCGCTAGATAGTTGATTATGCGTACGCTTGTATGTGCTTGTTTTTAAGTTTGATGATATGATTATGATTTATTGTTTTGGTTTGTATTCATGTTATTTGTTTGAAATGATTGAACACCTTAAACCAGATTTAACTAAATATATGACTTGTAAATCATAAATCAGATCTGTATAGCAACCCATTAGGGAAAACTTAAGGTTCTCCAGCTAAATATCGACCCCTTCGAAAGGGATAACGCTAGATAGCATAATTGGTCCCTTCTTTATTCTTAGTTGAATTAAGTGACAGGTAAGGAGGTTGCGATAAGGTGAAGTCAATGGTTTGAAGGTAGTCGTAGGAAGAGCGGTGTCTCTATTGCACAAGCTTGGATTTAGTCGTGAGCTATTGCATTAAATGGAAACCTCTCAATCCGGATTAGAGCGGATGTAATTTCTTTAATCTTACGACGGGCCGGACAACGTTGTACGATAGCATTTTCTTGTACATGTATTGTATCTAACTAATTTGGTTGATAAACCTGTTTGTGTTTGATATATAGTTTTAAGTCTCCGTCCTAACTTACTGAGCTGTCGGTTGCTCATATCCTTATAGACGTTGTTGTAGGTGCTAGCTAGGAAGTAGCCTATATTTACCTTAAAACTAGCAACTGCTGGATCTTGGGGAGTGAGGAAGTACATCCAAATAACAGATATAATTTTAAGGTCTTAGCTTTTATTTTAGAATCTTCCATTTTCAAATAATGTATTACTCAGGAACTATGATATAATGAAACTCTATAAACATGATTTATAATATTTGAATCCTAATGTATATATATATATTCATACTTTCTTAGGTAAATAATGTATTTAATTTATGAATTGTTTACTTCAAAACAAATTAGTCGTGAACACCTTGTGTAAATCAGGTCTAAAATATCGGCTGTATTATCAACTTTTATCTTAAAATGGTTTACACAGTAGGATTGTTATGACTTTGCCGCTTCGAGGTATAATATTAGGTGCACTTGCCTAACGTACTTCATTAAGGTACTATTTGCTAGGAAGCCGATTTACGGTAAAAACCAATAATGTAGCTGCCAATTACTTCTAAACTCAAAAGTGATTGTCAGTTAAATAAGCCTAATGGCAAATCTTCTTAGTGAAATTTAACTATGTACCAGAAAATAGACTCGGAAGTGCTAATATTATGGTAGATGCACTTAGTCGACGGTTAGATTTGGCATCTGTAGCTAGCCTATAGGTAGCTGATGTGCTAGAGAAGATTAAGGAGGGGCTAAATCATGACCCTCAAGCGAAAACTTTAGTAGACAATGCCTAATAAGGAAATGCTTGGAGAGTTTAGGTGGAGAATGGGTAATACATGAAGAGACCCTGACTATATGTTCCATTGTACATAAGGCTGAGGAAGGAAATCCTAAAGGAATGTCATGACTTACTAATGGATGTTTAGGGTCATACATACGGAGAAGTATTACAACAGATGGAAATGAAAAGAAAATAAAGGGGATTAGTAAATCTGAGCAGCTACTAATCGGATATGACCTACTGACTAATCCTACTTGGCTTACAATTTACTGGATATAACTCATTAATCCAAACTATAAGGTTATTCACCACTACTCCTTACTAAATGGAATACATAAGAGTTAAAGGGAAAATGAGAACACTAGGTTTGCTCACAAAAGGAAACTTGTAATAATCTAATGTAATGTGTTGCTGTCTATGTACAAAGGTAGTGAGGTATTTATATGGCCTCACTAGGGTTATACTAAATAAGGAAAAGAAAAAAATTAATAATATACAAAAGAATTCCTAAAACATTATTATAAGGGTAAAAATGGTAAATGATACATTGCACGAAAAAGTAAGGAATAATTCTAGAATACTGTGCCTGATAATACATATTAAGTAATGGTAGGTGATCTAGAACGCTGTTGGTCTTGCTGCTGTACATCTTAAGGTGGATTGGTATGAATAGAATTCAACTTGGAGAATGTTGGAAAGAAATTAGTAGTTAGAGCTGACTTGGTGAGGTTCAAGTCAAAGCTCGGACTCTGAAGGATATTATGGTCTTCTTGAGGTTAGTTGCCTCGGTAGCTTGGCTCGATGTTGCCTTAGCAATTTAACTTAGGCAAAGGTTGGATGCTAGTTGACTCGATAGCTTGACTCAGATAGAGGTTAGATGCTGGTCGTCTCGGTAGCTTGGTTCGAATAGAGGTCGGATGCTAGTCGTCTTAGTAGCTTTGCTCGAATGGAGGTCGAATGTTGATTAGCTTGGGAACAACCTAGATAATGGTATGAGCTCGGCAATATGTACGGCTGGTCAATGTGATCACTTGTTAGCTTGGAAATGGTATTGGTACCAATGAAGGCTCGAAACTTAGGTCTGCAGTAATGCAAAAGATGGAGATTGGAATAGGACTCCTTGTCTTAAATGGGGGTTTGAGCTAGCATCATTTGTATGAGTCCTTATAGTCCTCTAGCTCGGTTGCGTGTGATTGGTTTGAGGAGTTTTTGCCTATTACTTACCATGGGTGGCACATCCAGGGGTGTATCATACCTTAGCGTTGATAAAAGACCTATTTTATTGGCTTGACATGAGGAATGATGTAGAAACATATTTAAAAACATGCCTCATATGTTAGCAAGATAAGGTGGAGAACCAAGTCTCAACAAGTCTTTTACAACCCCTCCTTATACTTGAGAGACCTTAGGAGAGTATCTTTGTGGATTTCATCATAAATATTTCAAAGTATGACGAATACATAAATATAATGGTGGTTGTAGACCACTTCTCCAAGTATGCGACTTTCATATTGGTTATGAAGGAGTGCCCATTCGAGGAAGTCATACGTCTGTTTATGAAGCATGTAGTAAAGTATTGGGGACTACCCACATATATTATTAGCGATAGAGATAGGTAGCTCATAAGGAGCTTTTGGATAGAACTATGCAAGTTTATGGGTTCAAACTTAAACTTCTCACTAGCCTACGCCTGTAGACTGATGGACAAACTAAAAGGATGAATTCATTGCTAAAGTAATATTGGAGACATTATGTGAGTGCTAATAAGAGGAATTAGATAAAATTATTAGATATTACTCAGTTCTTCCTGAATCTAAGATATAATGAAGCTACAGGAAAGAGCTTCTTTGAAGTTGTGTTGGGGTTCCGACCGACCATACCAAATAGTATTGCAATGAAGTATAGAAGTAGCATCTTAATAGCGCATGACTTTGCCAAGAATTAGTAAGAAGAAGTAAACATGGTTTGAGACTATTTACATAAAGCTGCTAAGGGGATGAAGAAATTTGATGATCAAACGAGGAGAGACATCAAGTATCAAGTAAGAGATCTTATCATGGTCCAACTATACTAAATGCAATGGACCAAAAGAGCACTTTATAAAGGCTTGATGAAAACATATGAAGGACCTTACAAGGTAATGAAGAAGGTTGGGATGGTGGCTTATAAGTTAAAGTTACCACCATAGTTAAAGACTTACTCGGTGTTTCATGTTAGCATATTAAAGCCATACTATGAAGATGAGAGAGATCCGGAATAAATGAAGACGAGATAGGCCCCTATAGGAATACGAAATTCTCATGATAAGGAGGGTGAAAGAGTAGTGAGGACCAAATAATAATCAAGCAAGGTCGCCTTAACTATGTTAAATACTTAATTAAGTGGAAGGGATTACTTGAAAGTGAGAATAATTGGAAACTGGTTGAATTACTGTAGCAATTAGAATTATTTATCAATAAATACTAAGAGATAGCGATGAAGGCATTACCAGATTCGAGTAGGGGAGAATGTCATAAACTCTCAATAAAGGCCCAAAACCATGAGGTTTCTTAAGACTCATATGAGAGGAAGCCAAAAGTTTAAGCCCATTAGTGCTTCTAGAAGGATAAAGTTTCTATAAGGTCCTAAAATGTCTCGGATCTTTGTATTTTTATAGGTAGAAGGTAAGTAACATTAGAATTGTAAATGTAATATAGACCGTTAGATCTAATTAATCTTTGTAATTCATTTTAGAAGGCCACTTGTATATATAGAGGACTCCCCTTTAATTGTAATCATTAATCAATTGAGTAAAGTTCATTTGTGTTTCGAATCTTCAATCTCTAAAACACTTCTTTCTCTCTCTATAAATTCTTATGTGCTTTGTGTCACGTCCTAAAACGGTAGAGTCGTAACAATCCTGTCGTGCAAACTATTCTAAGATAGAAGTTGGCCTTACAACTACTATCCTAAACTTGATCTATACAAGGCGTCTATGACTAATCCATTTTGAAGTAAGCAGTTCGTAATTTAAATAAGTCATTTATTTAAGAAAATAAGAAATATATATATATATATATATATATATACACTAGAATTCAGTTATTACAATTAACGTTTATAACATTTCATTGTAATTTATTTCTTAGTTAATACATTTTTCAGAAATGAAAATTTCTAAAATAAAAGCTTAGGCCTTAAAAATATATGTCTGTTCTTCAAATGTTTTTCCTCACTACCTAAGATCCAGTAGTTGCTAGCTTCATGTAGTTGTAAGTTGCTTCTTATCTATCATCTGCAACGACGTCTATAGAGATGTGAGTAATCATAGCTCAGTAAGTCAGGACGAAGGACTTAAAACTATACCACCAACATAAATAAGGTTATTAATGGATTTAGTTTGATGTAATGCATGAACATGCAAATGTTATCACATGACATTGTCCAGCTTGTCATGAGATTAGAGAAATTACGTCTGCTTTAATCTAGATTAAGGAGTTGTGATGCAACAGCTCACAACCAAACCCAAGCTTGTGTAATGGAGATACTGCTCCTCCCGCGACTACTTTCGAACCATTAACTTCATCCTTATCACGACCTTCTCACCTGTCACTTAGTTCGACTAAGGATGAAGAAGGGACTCATTATCCTATCAGTGCTATTCTTTTCGAAGGGGTCGGTATTTGGCTGAAGAATCCTAATATTTCCCTAATGAGTTGCTATGCATGCTCAATTTATATTTACAAGTCATATATTTAGTTAAGTCCAGTTTAAAGTGATTAATCATTTCATACCAATCACGTAATACAAGTCAAAGCAGCTCATCAAAATCATATCATCAGCTCAAAATAAGTACAATCAAGTACAATTTCAAACCTTGAAAATATAACACTGTATTAATCTCAACTTACTTAGACTTTTCGTTTGCTCACTCGAGATTTAACTTATTCAGGCTACGCCGATTATCTTTATAATACAAACGTGGTTTCAGTTTTTCATATAATTATTATAGGTTGGATTTATCTTATAATACTTATTGTTATTTTTGGTTTAGGGTTTAATATGCCCAATTATCTAAGTTATTAAGTCTTTTACTATTATTCTTGATTCGGGCTAAGTTCGAGTTCAATTTCCTATATTGATTTCTAAATTAGGTTCTAGTTTATTTACTGAATATGGTTTTATACATGAACCCTAAAACTCATTTCGACCCCATAACATGAAATTAATCATATTATTTTCTAAGTCTCCTAAATATCATATTTACTCCTAATCAATATGTTAATTCATTTGGTATACTCCTTATCTTACTTAACTACTGAATTTACCCTCGATATGAGAAAATTTTACATTTTTCATATAATTACCTAGATTTAAGTCTCATACCATATTTTATATATTTTCCTATTATTAGTAAAATATCAATTTTTATTCTAATATTTTCTATTTATTATATTTCCAATTTTCCATATCATACATTATTACTTATTATGTATATAAGACACATCTAATATTTCGATCACTCTAAATATCATCTACCAACATCAATTAACATCTCAAAATATCTAAATTCATACAAAATAAAATTTTACACTTAATTACCCTAATTTACAAAATTAACTTAAATTTTACTATTTTTCCTATTACTTATTCACTACATAATACTCTAATAATTATATCTAACACCCTAAATATTATAAGTATCATACTTCATCAGATTTGAACATCTTAAAACATATAATTATATACTAAATCTGTAATTAACCATTTAGTTACTTAATTAGCCTCAAATCACTAATTTTATGCATCATTTTAAGGTCTAAAAATTATCTAAAAATTTCAAAAATTAATTTTTAAAAAATGGCTTTGTGGAATTGTTTTGTATCACTTAAGTAGTCTACACAAAAATTTTGAGTCTAAAACTACACTCTTAAGTTTATTTATTTCTAATTCAAAACATGCTTGATTTTGCATGATTTCGCATGATTTCTTAAGAAAAGTATATTTCTAGACATAAAGTCATCAAAATAAATTTTTTTCCTAAATCTAAATATTAAAATATTTTAGAATAACAAATTTCATAATTTTCTGAATAAAATTAATAATTTTAATAAATATCATAAAGTCAGGTTAGAATCGAACTCACCTAACCGTTGGGATTCCGGCCATCAGCGGCAGCCCTATGAGTGTTGACAAAGTTAGGCGTTGGTGATGGAGTGGTGTGGTGGTTAGGTGGTCGTTAGCCGTAAGTTTTCTTCTAAAGCCTAATTATATAAATTTTTTATGATTTTTGTAAAAACCCTAATTCCTTTTAAATTTCTGTGCTCTCTAATTTTATAGGGTTTTAAACTGACCAAATGAGTCTCTGTAAAAATATAGAGGTTTTGAGAATTTTTTATGCATTAAATTGATGTGAAATGAGCTTTATCCTTTTCTAAATTACCTTTTTTGTTGGCTAATTTTTATTGATTAATTTTTTTTTACTTTAATTTTTTGCTTGCCACACTCTTGTTCCAAATAATTCCATAACTTTTTTGAATTTTCTTGATTTTTCTTTAATTATTTATAAATTTTTTTAATTAATTAACCTTATTTTAACTTATTTCGCGTATTTTAAGTAATTACACGTATTTCTTTCTACAAGTAAATACATATTTGGTATTAATAAATACTCCTAAATATTATTTAAGTTATTTTATGATTTTTAATGTACATATAATTTATTTAAGGATTCATTAATTATCGAAATGCATTTTACGTATTTTCGATAAATAACGAGAATATATTTAAAATTTGAAAATTTTATATTTTTTTATTTTATTACTTATTTTTTTAAATTCGAACCTTTATGATCACTTTTAATAATTTTACTAATTTCATCATAGAATTTGAACTGAATCAGATAGTTTACTTAATTACCTTAAATTTTATGAATCGAATTCTGAGTAACTAATTATGGGGCTTACACTTTGTGTAAAGGTTAATTTAGTTATCTTTAAGATCTATAAAGTGTCTAACTACCGGACATGCTAAACACTTCACACATAATAAAAGTAAGAGTATTGTTTGCTAATACATACATACATACATATATATATATATGGTAAATTATTTAATATTTGATTTGGCTAGCTTATTAATGGCTTTTATATATTTCATTATTTTTGTAGGCATATAGCAACTTTCATAATAAAGTAAATAAACAATAATTAGAATTATTATCCTGTATTGTATATAAAGATAAATATTCATATAATTTTCTTGTTCATATTATTTATCAACTTTTATATAACAACGTACTTAACCTTACTAATGCATATAATTATCTACTTAATTGTTTTCCCATTAATATTTTATACATTTGATATTGTAGAATTTACGTACAAATCACGATATAGCATTTTCTAGTGTGCGTATTTTGTTATATTTACATTCAATGTTGTATGCTATTGGTGCATATTTTGTTGATATTATAGTAATATATTTTAGTATATAAATTTTTTTGTAGAATTTCTCTAGAACTTTTCTCCTTCCCTTTAGCAGCTTCCAATTTTAAAATCCCAATTATATGCATTTATTAAAAAAAAGAAAAACATTGACATTAGAAAATTAATAAAAGCAAAAAAAATATGAATCTAGAAATAACTGGTGAAAAGCTGATGCACCAATAAAAGTAACGAGTAATTTCATCACTCTCTTCTCCATGTCGGTGGTTTTATCCGTCAGAACTAATTCCCTCCGCCGCCTTCCACACAACCACCTCCACCACCACCGCAGCAGAACCCTAATGCAACACACTTCCACCTAATCCTTTCTCAACCCTCCAAAACCCTAACAGCAATCCACTCTCACCACTTCTAAATCCTAGTTCTAACGGTAATCCTGATGTCCACACACGAACAAGCCCTAGCTTCCTTACTCACAAACATCGCTTTCTCCTTTGACGGTGCCGTCCTCGGCTTCGCCCTAGCTTACGCCGCGGTACGTTCTATCCTACGATTCACCTCCAACTCCTCCGCTCTACAAAAACTCCGCATCGCTCCCTCAGTTCGAGTCTCCGATCTACGGTCGGTTCTCGGCGCTGATGATTCCGAATCCTCCTCCTCCTCGTCGTCGGGTAATGAATCAGACTCTTCGTCATCGAAGGGAGAGATTGTCGGGCGGCTCGTGATAGTACGTGGTGTAGTGGAGGCGAAATCAGCTGTTGACGGGAGCTGGAAAAGCTTAAGACCTAACGTACTGGTTTCGCAAGAGTCCGGTGATAAGGCAGTTGTCATACAGAGAACTCAAACTGTATGTGTTAGTGTGCATAAATGTTGTTTGATGAAATGCCTGGTGGTTTTAATTTGTGTGCGGTTTTGTTAATGCATTCTCCATTTTGACGGAGAGAGATACTTTGCTACAAAACGGCTGCATGTGTGAAATGTGTGCTAGAGTACAAGTTTATTCACTAGTTAAGAATAAGTGTATTAACAAGCCAAACCTATTTGCAATCTCCTTGATTTTGGTTAGACATTTAATCATGTTCAATTCAACTGCAATGGAGATGAGCTTAAGCTACTGGACTAGTTTATGTAGTTAAGTTAGAGCTTGAGTTTCTTGATATTTGGCTTTACTTGCTTGCGCGCCTAATTGAGCTTTGAGTGTAAGTTAAGTTTGAGTTGAGTTTGAATGTTGATATTATTTTAGTTATTGCAAGATAAAACAATTGTAAATGGGCTTCATTGATTCAAGCTCTAGGTTATAAAACAATAATCGAGTCAAGGTCAATCTCAAAATTTTAATCTTGATCAAGCTCAGTCAAACTCAAGCCTAATATTTGCATCTTTTCAACTTGACCCATTCATACCCGAACTGTAGAGTACACATCTTTGGCTATGTCCAAATGTTTCTTCCTGTAATGTATCTTGTAATTTTTTAATGCTGAATCTTACAAAATTGTTGCTTTTACACTTGCTCTGATGATTCTTGATTGGTTCGTCAAATACTGTGATTTGATTAATATGGGATTTTAGTAGTTTTTGTGAATTCAAATATTGTTTTGAACTTCTGCAAACCTAGTACAAGTCCAGGGGAGATATATCTCCTTGGCTGTGAATGGAGATTGATGGGGAAAGAAAATTGATATTGGTAGGCTCTCATTGAGGATCTTTCAATATGCTTCTGAAATGAAGTATCTTGACATTGAATTTAAATGGTTGTTTTGAGAGAGGAGGAGGTAGAAGAAGCATGGGTTCACATTCCTGGAATGATTGTGTTTACTATTAAGCAGATCTTGAATTTTTGTCATTAAAATTCAATACAGTTCACGTGAGTTTCTGGTCCGTGTTCCTTGTAGTGTTTATACAATGAGTGGAAGGGGTTCTTTGGTTGGACTTCTGATCTACGGGCTATTTTTGCTCGATCTTGGAGGGAACGTGAATCTACATCCCTAAAGACAGTAAGGCCATCTTCATAGATCTGTTTGTAGTTATTTTGCCTTTCATTGTTATGGGGACTTTACCAAATTTGTGTTTACATCCCTTCTCTTTGAAATGAAAATGCTATTAGGGCAGCAAATGTTGCTGTGTACATCCAAAAGCTATTCATTTTGATTTTAATGGCATGCTTCTTTTATTTCTTTGAGAACATTATGTTTGTTTATAATAAAAACTTCAGAAATACCAAATATTATTGCATTAATCTCATTAGGCTGTGGTAAGCAGTGGTTCTTAGTGTAGATGGATGGTGGAATGGAAGGCAATGGCCAATGGCTGGTGATGGTGGTGCTATGATTTTAATATGTAAAATGATGAATATCATTTTTGACTACTATTTTCCCTGGCCGTTAATCATCACCATCAAAGGTCTGTCACAATGGTTACCTTCCATCATCGCTTGCTTAAATTCACTAGTAATTATAGTGAACAATTCTCTTTCTTTACATTTGTTTTTTGCTGCTTGGCTTGTAGTAGCGGAATATGTTTTTTGTAAAACAGACATTAAGACTGATAAATTCTGATGTAAAGTGATTTCTCTTGTATTAATTTTAATGCACCATGGTTTAAATAGGCCCTTTTTGGCTATCTGTACTGGTAAACTGCATAAGCTGAGGCATAGATCTTGTAGGGGTACTTTATGCGCCTGGTTCAATTGTGACAGTACTCCTCTATTATTAAAAACATAAAAATTATGATAATTATTTTTTCCCTGGTTGTTGTCTTAAAATGACCTTGGCATTATCTGATGTGTTTATTTTATAATCCTGGGGAAGAAATGTTCTGTCATATCAATACACAAGTAAGTTACTTATTGGAGAGAAAGAGTGTACATGGATATACTACTGATAGCAAATTTTCAGTGATTTACAAATTCAAGAATAATGGTCATTTAAGGCTTCAGCTGGGTATCTACTGCATTTCTTCTTGGTAATTGTGCTATTTCTTTGAGCTAAGCTTGCATAATGTTGCTTTGAAAATGCTATGATTCTGACTAGGAAGTTCATGTCTTACTTTGTTATAGATTTTTTTTTCCTTCTTTTATTTTTTTTGGGGGTGGGGTGGATCGTTATCGTTCTCAGATGTTGTCTTTATGACTGTAGGTTCCTTTTGCACTTGTTGATGGGGGAAGATGGCCACAGATTGATTATGTTGTTGTGAACATGGATGGATCAAGACATCCTATACCCTTAACGACGGTGTATCATCAATTGCAACCCATTACTCCTTCTCCTTATACATTCCTTCAGGCGCTATTTGGTCATGAATACCCAGTAAGTTTGAAGGAAATGCTTTTCATAAAGCAGGGAATTGACGATATGTTGTGCTATTTCTGTTTATTTTGGTGTACTTATTTTTCTTTTGACTCAACCACTAGAGCACAAATTTTTTATGCTTTCCTTTGCTTCTGAACATCTTCAAGGTTGGGCTGCTTGATGAGGAGAAGATCCTCCCATTGGGAAAAGATATAAGTGCAGTTGGCATTTGTCTTAGGAAAAATGGAGTACTGGAGATCAAATCATGCAAGGACCTACCCTATTTTCTGTAAGTTTCTTTTGTTGTGATTTTTAATTTGATCAATGATTGGCATGTCTCTTCCAATTATTGCATAAATTTGGGGAAGATGTGGCCCTATCTTTGTGCAAATATATTGGAAAAAGATTATGTGGGCTTTGCCAGTTGATACTTCTGTTTGCTGTAGTTCAAATGCTAAAGGGTCATGGTCTGTTTATTACTTTGATGAATTAATGCCACAGTTTATAGCTTGGCCAAGGTCCTTTCATTGTCATGAGAAATCATTTACCCACATTTTAAAGTATTGGAACGGGTTGTAACTCTCTAAGGGGATTCTTAAATTCCAGTGTCCTAAGTTCAGTTATATGCTGAAATTTTTTCTTATGTTTTGATGCAGTGGAGAGGAGTAAGGGTGATCCCATAATCCTAGGTCAATTGACTTTAGCCGGATGTTTTGAAGTTTTTCTATTTGAGAAATATTCTTTTAAAATAGAATGGTAGCACCCTGTTGATGTCCTTACAGCTCGTTTCTCTTCCCCCTTCTTTGTCTCCTCCGTTAATCTGAAATCTCACTACAGAATACTATGATGACCTTGTGTTGAATACTTCATATGGCATAAAAATACAGCCGGTTAGGTGGCTATGCTTCCTCCCCCCTCCTCCCTGTTGCATCTTAATTTATTTATATTTATATCTATCTATTTATTTATTTTTTAATGACACTTTTAGGTCTGAGATGAGCAAAGATCAGATGCTGGTTGACCTTGCCTTCAAAACAAAAATACTACTGTGGAGTGGCATTATTCTTGGGTCGGTTTCCATTGGTATGCTAGGCTTTGCTTTTGTGAGGTTGGTGGATTGCAGCACCATTCAAATGTTTAGCTCATTGGTGGATCAATTGTTTCCTTCTGAAATCTGAGATCTATAATAACCAGGCTAGTCTGAATTCTTTATTGTTATACAATCTAGGAATTGGAATAGATGGAAGCAGTGGAGGCAACACAGGCAGAACGAGCAGCAGAGGCGCAATGCTATAGAAGAATCAGATGCTCCAACTCTAGAGGACGAATCAGGAGATGTACCTGATGGGCTATTATGTGTAATTTGCTTAATGCGGAGAAGGAGATCCGCGTTTATTCCATGTGGTCATCTTGTGTGTTGTCAGCGCTGTGCGTTATCAGTTGAGCGGGAGATGGCGCCAAAATGCCCTGTTTGTCGGCAGTCAATTACAAATTCAGTGCGGATATATGACTCTTGAGTGAATGGTTCCTTTTGTGCAACCGTGCCGCCAGCTAGTTATTTTGGTGGGGCAGGATGGTGAGAGTCGTAAATAGTAATGCGCTGTACTCTTCTGTACAAATAATAATTCATGTTTACTTGTGAGTATTCAACCATTAGCAGCCATCTATAGAGAACTGCTTCTAGTTCCTGTATAAAAGTTGCATTAGCCGAAAACTTCAAACCAATTGAAGGAATCTCCCCTTTGTCTGGATATGATGTAACTAAATTTATATGATTCCCATCCAGAATGATTCATGTGGGTTTAAGGAAAAACCCTCCGTCACAAGTCATTCTCTTCCTGGTTCCCTCTCCGTTTCAATAAAAAGGAAAGTGTCTTTTCCCCCCTCGACAATTCCTTTACTGCAGTTTCCTTCGTGTAATCCAACCATAGTGTTAGTGTTTGCACTCTAAGTGAAAATATGAAAGGGGAGAATAGGTAGAAAAGAAGTAGAATGAAAATGAAGATAAAGGAAATGTAGGGAAATATAATTTTCACTTTGTGATTGAAGATGATCGTTGGAAATTGAATGAAATATTTTAGTTTTTTTTACTTGTTCACAAAATGAGAAAGGATACCAAATGAAATGAAAGATTTATAGAGAAAAACAAAAATTATCAACTTCAATTTTTCTTAATGAAAGGAACTGAAAGAGTGTTTTTCCATTTCCTCATTTTTCTTTGGTCCAAACACTTTTTCCGTTTTTCTCTATTTGGCGAAAGTTTACTTTCCCTGTGTTCATGTCCCCAAGTTGTCCGATCCGGTAAAAATGCAACACGTGTCCAGCAGAATGCAGATCAAATTACTGTTATAGTTATCCATTCAATAGTTCCATCTGCCCCACGCTCTACTGTCTTAGGTTTTACATTTATTTTATGCTCCATGTCCTTGCGTTGTCACAAACATCCAAATCCCAATTAATGTCTACGAGTCTTTCATGTCTAAGTATAGAATTGAATTATAAGCTATAAAATTAGGATAGGTTCATCGATAAGAAAATAATTGATACTGCATAATATATTACTCTTAGGATAATAATAATCCACATAATTTGAAAATAATATATGTCATATAAAAATTGAATAAATAACTTCAACTTGAGCTTCCACCAATTTTCACAAGTTGTTACATATGAATTATTCATTAACTGGAGCTATCATTTATTATTATTTTTTATGAAATATCATTGTTAATCACACTTAATGGGAAAAAAAAAATGCTTTGTAAATATTAACCATATATAGGCAATCACCACATGAATAAATCTAGGACTCTAAGATATATTGGCAACTTTATCAATCAAATTAACTCATCCAAATTTCAGAATTTAAAATCTGCATATTTTATTATCTAGCACATAATATATCTAGCATATCAAATGATCTGTTATATTACATTAATGTATCTACCATAAAATATATCAACGGAACTATTAATATAATACATTATCTATCTTATAATATATAAATTTATAAAATCTGTGTCCTTATCACAATTTGTCCAGCATGTAATATATTATACAGTTGACTCATTAAAGAATTTTCTTTACAAATATCTAAGGAGTAAGAAAAAAATACAAAGATTATATACTATAAAGTTTTGTTCTGCTTAAAATAGATAATAACCAGCCGGTGAAAACTTATGCTAATCAATTATTATCATCATTATGAAACTAACAAATTCATGGCATAAAATAGAGTTAAAATAAAAATGTTATTTCCCCTATACACAGTACTCAAAGACAGTAAAGATAAAAGCCAAGTCTTCCAACATTCATCTTGACAAGAAAAACAATGATATTTTAAGAAAAGAATATAAAAAAGTCCAGTTTACAAGTTTGATTTGGAGACATCATCCCATTCTCTTAAGAGTCTAGAATTTTAGTTGCTGCATTTTATTGAGCCTCTATATATAAAAAATTTTTTAAGACAAGATAAAAAAGGTGATGGATACTTCTTTTATTTATTAAGAAAAAGGTTGATCAAAGTCCATGTGAAGAGAAAGAGATCACATACATGATAAATATAACATACATATATGTGTGTATATATAAAAAAATTACCACAAAATGTGTATAGGGATTGCAAATTTTCTTCAAGTTGTATAATAAATTTTAGAATATGAATAGATGGAATTGTGGCACAGAATTGTGATAAGGAAATTATGAATTTTAAATATTAAATGGTGAAAGGGATATTGCTATCGTATCCTAATAAAGTGAAGTAATAACAATCTTGCCGTGTAGACTATTCTAAGGTAGAAGTTAACCTTACAGCTGTTATTTTAGATATGGTCTACATAAAGCATACTCAATGCAATCACTTTAAAGCATCAAGTTTCGTATCTATTTGTTATAAAACCTATGAAATAATACCTTAATGAAGTTTTCAAAGATAACTTATGTTACATTTTCATTAATTAGCTACACATATACATGACCAAAATCTACACCTTTCAAAGATAGCTTACAACTCCAAAAGTTTTTAGTGTTTACATGGATAGACCAACAACTAAAAATTACTAAGCTACTGAAGGGAACCTAATTAGTTTTTCCAACATATACAAAAGTCAATAAAAAGAAGTAAAATGTCCACCGGTCTTCTTTGGCATCATTCCCTAGCTCATTTTTCACTATCATGGGTAATTATAACATTGCATCTTTAACTCTTAGTTTTCCTTGCAAAATAATTTATGGGCATATAAGCAAAACTAGCTCAGTAAGCGAGATGAAGATAGAAGAGTAAAAATTAAACATTAATCGAATGCAGTGTAACAAATAAATGAAACATCACATAATGTTTAATTGGTCCATTATAGGGTTAAAGAAATTATGCTCGCTTTAACTCAAATTGACGAGTTTTGATGTGGCACACATACTTGCGTAATGGAGAACACTCTTTTCTTGATATCACTTTCGAGCTATTGTTCTCAATCTCATCGTGACCTTATTTTTTATTATTTAGTTTGACTAAGGGTAGGAAAAAAAAAAAAATATTTCAGCTATCTTCATTGAAGTATTAGTATTTGGCTTGAGATACCTAATGGTTTCCTAATAGCAATCAGCCTTTGACTATATCCAAGCCAAAGCCGACTTATCCCTCTTACCGAGGTTGAGTAAGTACTAGAAGGATGAGAGGAATAAAATGATCCACTCGGTATCAAGTTTGTCATCTGCCAAAAAGCTAAGAGACCACACAGCCTAGCACTCAAGACTAGAGAACCATTCGACATGAAGAGACTAATACTGATTAATTTTAGAACTCGACAATTATAGGCCGACTTTTCTGGTGTCTTAGCTAAACAATGCGAGACTTCAAGGACTCCTTCTCGAATATAGACATCCAATTACCGGCTCCACCTGGTTTAGATCTTGCTCCTTCCAAGACATGCCGAATGACCACATGTTGACTTCCCCTATAAAACATATAGTTTTGTATTCTTATATATGTTTGTCTTTATTTTATTTATCGGCTCAATTCTTTAAGGTTTAAGGCCTCGTATATTATTTATAGTTTTGTTATTATGGTTTAAGACTTGCTATAAATAGTAACTTTTGTAATTAACAAAATAAAAAAAAAAGAAGACAAAGAAGATAATCATTAGACAAGTGAATGCACTTGAAACCTTTCTCTTTCGAGCAAGGTTATTCTTGAGCTCTTAGAGCTTACTTTGCCAGATTATTAAGTGTTGATTAGATTCTTTAATCTTTCTCGTGTTCTTATCAATCTTGTTCTTAAGATTGTGGTGAACCCTTCATTTGAGTAAGTTCGTGAGTCGTATCTAATCTTTCATTTGAAACCTCGAGCAACGTTTAGTATTTATGAGTCGTATTAAATCATATTTCGACCTTAACCTCTAATTGTGTTTGTATCTTGATGTGTGATAGCCATCCATATTCAGACTCAAAACCTGCATTCTCACTCTCTGTTTCCAGTTCTCACTCGAACCCCGATTGCAACATATTTGGTTTTGAGACTTGCTACCATAGTTAATGCGTATTGTTGGTAGCGGGTCTCGGAACCATATGAAACAGAGGTTTTAAGTATGAATGTGGATGGATATTACGTACTAAGACACCGACACAATTAGGGGTTTGAGCTTAAAATAAGGTTTGATGCAACTCATGAACACTAAATGTCACTCGGGATTCAAGTGAGAGGTTAGATGTAACTCACTGACCAACTTAAATAAGGGGTTCAGTATAATCTCGAGAAGGAGATTGATAAGAACGCAAGAAAAATTAAGGAGTCACTTAACACTCAATAATCTAGCAAATGCAAGCTCTAAGAGCTCAAGATTATCCTTACTTGAGAAAGGAAGGTTCAAGTGTAAAGCACACTTTCTGAATATTCTTCTTTGTTTTGATTTTAATTCTGATTCTAATTCTCCATGATGATTAAAAATGTTATTATTTATAGCAAGTCCTAAATCTTAGTAGCAAAACTATAAATAATGTATAAGGTCCTAAACCTTAAAGAATTGAGCTCATAAATAAAATAAAGGAAAGCATGTACAATAATACGAAACTGTGTGTTTGATAGAAAAAGTCAGCATGTAATCACTTAGCTAGTCTTGGAAGGAGTAAAATCCAAATTGGACGAGGTCGGCAGTTAGATGTACGGGTTTGAGAAGGAGTTCTTGAAATCTCACATTGCTTGGCTGAGACACTAGAAAGGTCAGCCTATAATTGCCAAGTGTTAAAGTTAGTTGGTACTAGTCTCTTCGTGCCGTACTGAGTGGTTCTTTGGTCTTGAGTGCTTAGCCATATGGTCTCTCGGCTTCTTAGCAAACGACAGACTTAATGCTGAGAGGTCTCTTTTCTTCCCCTTGATCTTCTGTTATTAGCTTGGCCTCGACAAAATCTGTTTAGCCTAGGCCTTAAACAATTCAGCCTCGAGTTAAAACAGGTTGGCTTCATCTTTCGGCAAGTTGGCTTCGGCTTGGAGATAGTTGTAGGTCGATTCCTATTAGTTTAGGTCAAATTTAGTTAGTTCTAGTTAGAGGCGATCAACTAATTGCAAAGTAAACCAACTAATTCATTAGTCAGGCAAGTAATAGCAACATGGTGTTCAATAACATTCCAAAATCTCAATCATACACATTGCATGCGCACAAATAGTTACCTACAACCACAAGTGAATGCACTCTTAAGTCTCCAAGTACTTTAAAATGGCACTTCAACATGCCATGAAGCATTGATTCACAAATGTTTGCTAGCCTTGTGTATCAATCTTGTCCACTTCAATTTGGCCCTAAACATCTAATATGTAAACTTAGTTTCCATCAAAATTGTGAAATAAGAGTTTAATTTAAGAATTAGGTGTATTTTTCATTTAAGTCAAATATGGTTTTTAAGCCACTTGTTAACTAAGATTTGTACAGTGTAGGTTTTGACCTAAGTTTTGACATCATGCTCAATATAAGATTTTGGTTAAGATACCTTTCGAGTCAAGTTTTAACTTAAGATAGTTTTTAGGGTATTAGATAAGGCAACCTTTTGATTCACCTTTTGACCCTTATAATAATTAAGTTTTCTACCGTAGACTACATTTTAATTCAACTTCTAACTTTACTCAATTTCTTGTGTCCTACTAATTTATTCACAAATTTAATTTACTTTTAGTTAGAAACCAACATCAACCTCTCCATTTCAACACTTCATCACTTAAATCTTTATAAAATCCACATTCAGTTTCTCATGTATTTTAACCCATGAGATCACATGTTATGGGATTTAGGCCCTAAACTTCCATTTTCATGATATTCATAATTTTCAACTAATATAATTAAACCAACTTTACTATTCATTAGTAAAATATGTCACACAATAGTTTAGGTTAGACTCCTAATGAATTTCTCAAAGAAAATTCTCCAATTTTCTTAAAAACACCAATTTAACAATGATTTATTAACATAAAAATTAGAAAAACAATAGAAAAATAGTTTTGACCAAAACCTATACATAGCATCATTCTAGATATCATGAACATATTATAGAAAAATTTTAAATTCAAAACTATATCCTTAGAGCTTTTTAAAACAACTTCAAAATTTGCAAGGGTTTAGTAACTTCTTAAGGACGTTATGTCTAGCTACAAAATTTCAAAAAAAAAAAAAAATATTTTCCTAGATTCTACATAAATGATAACATAAAAATAAAATTTTCTAGCTAAATTTAGTATTTTTAGTAGTTAAATGAAAATCAAACTAATTTTTTACACTTAACAAAAAATACTGTCCGAACCACCAACGAAGGGAGAGGGGTTGTTAATGCTCTTAGGCATATAGTTCCTTGTCTGTAGGTGGTGGTGGTGGCGGTGGTTAGCTTCCAATACTTGCTTGTACTCTCAAACACTTCATAACTCAAATTTGTACTAATTTTTTAGTAATTTTTCTTAGTTTTTTTCACTTAATTTTTCAACCTTCCTTGATTTTTCCTAAGTCCCTATTTGCATGAAGTAGCATGTAGAGAGGATTTCTGGATTTTCCATGTTGAGAATGTGAAATTGTGAATTTTCTCTCTCCTCATAAACTAAATCCCCCCTAATTTGCTTAGACTTAAAGGTGTCATTACTTTAATCGCAAACTCCACTAGCTATCCCATGAGTAGCTACACTTACTCCATAATGCTCTACACTATCATAATTATTTTTTTATATTTATTTACTATTTTTCCCATTAATTTTGGTATATTTAACGTATACTTAGGTATTTTAACTAATTACTAGTATATATTTATACATAATAATTACACTTGATATACATATGTGGTTTTTACTTATTATTTCATGTTATTATATAATTTTATTATCCATATAATTTATCTCTAAGAGTTTTTCAATTATTGAAACCTATTTCATGTGATTCCTATATTTATATAATAGTATATTAAAACTAACTATTTTAGCTATATTTTTATTATTTTGTTATATTTTCAAAACCCATGCCCATCTTGTTTCTTTGACTAGTATTCCTAACCTTTTCATAAAATCCTAACTCAATTAGGCTATTCTTGCAAATGACATAAATTGATTGCTTAAAATCTAATCACAAAAATACAGAGATTACAATTGCCAATGAAAATCATGAAGAACGAAATTCGGAAATTTTCAATTTACGTGATGTTCTATAAATAATTGGGTATTTGAAATTTTCAATCTTACAAAACGGAATTTGGAATTTGAAAGAGTTGTGGACTTTAATTAGGTTTTGGATAATTGTAGCACATAAAGATATTCGGGTTAAAATAAAACGGAAACCCGAAGCGTAGAGGACGGTGTGGATAGATGGAAACATTGATCAGAAAGTAGTAATTTGATTGCATCTTTATGCTGGACACATGTTGCATTTTTTACGAGGTGGGACAGCTCGAGGGTAGGAAACAAGGGACAGCAAATTTTTGTCGCCGTAATTCCTGCAATCTCACGAGCTTATAGCCTATAAGCATGTGAGACCAAGGAAGGTGCTACTTTTCCTCTAAGTGCAGAAAGGTTGCCATTTTTAGACAACGAGAAATCATGAGAACATTCCAACAAATTTTTCACAGTTTGGTACCTCTATTAGCTGTTCTCTTAGGCTAGCGTAGATAGACATACGAGGACGGGGAAGGAAGGAAGGAAATAGTTGGATGGTGCAACTTCGTCCTCTGTTGTGTGGACAGTGGACATAGAACAAAGCAAGTTTCATGCCCGTCATACTCAATTGGAAAGATAGGCAGTATGTAATACGAGAGAAGCAAGTGCTAGCCCAATTCTACCTTTTTGGATCTAATGTTTGATAGTATACAGTTAGAGGGAAAATTGTTTGGTGATTCTGAAGGCATTTAACTCTAATTTAAGGTTAGTGATTTGTGTTAACTAGTTGTGTCCGTATTTTTATTCCAAGTTAACTTCATGTTAATTAGTATCAAAAGTTCATAGATTGAATAATAATAATCGTGTTATTATATCGTATGTTCACTATAATTATATTCGTAATTATATTATATTCGTATTATCATACCGTATTAATAATTATCGGCTCTAACAATTCATCCTTTTGTGTTTTGGAATATAGGAAAAGTGAACCTATACGTTCTCTCTAATTGTTAAAACACAAGCGTATAGAGATAGAGTGGCTAAAGTTGACGTTTTCTGGACCATCCAACTTTGGGCTCAAACTATTGATTCCATCGTAGCATGTTTGGTCAATTTCGTAAAGCTAAAAAAATACGGAACCTATTTCTTCTTATAAGACTATTACTTTGTTGGCTTATGGAATAATTATTGTAAAGAATTCTTCCTACTAACAAGTAGAAAGTTATAATATATATTTATTGATTGAATACTTTGAGTATAGATCTCTCATAACCGACCAAATCTACTAAGCCTTGCCTCCCTAGGCTCGCCTCTATAGCCCTCGGGCCAAGCCCTTAGTAGCCCAGATTCATGAAAAAATGTAATGGCCATAAACTATAAGATAAGAATAAAACAATTATGTCCTAAATATTAGTGATACGTCGGATACGATAGCTCCACTCTCTCACTTGCGGAAGATAACTGATCTCTAACGGCTAGCTCCACTCCACTCTAAATACTAGACATTTACCTAATAGTAATCCTCTCTAAAAAACTCTACATTTTAAGCCTGCGCACTTAGTATTTTATTCCACAAAAAACCTATTACTGACTTAAGTATTGGAGTGGCCATGTAGAAAACTCCTTGGTGTTCCTTCATTGTGCATTGTTTTGCAGATCCAGTATGTGCAGACCTCAATCAACTACCAAAAAGACATAAGGAATGACATTTGGCGCCGTTTGTGAGAAACAAGAATTCCTACAGCCGAAATCCTAAACACACCAAACACATAACCCATATCAAGCCTTTTTACATCATGTCTCAACGTGACGAGTAAGGAAATCAACAGTTGTTGAACAACCAACTTGGAGGCAACCAGCCCCTCCCAAGGGTTGTGTTAGAAGAATGCCTAAAGCATGTAGAGCACCTGGTTAAGCAGTATACTGAGCAGAACAAGGAGCTCTAAGCTTACCTGAACGAAGCAGAGTATCACAGTAAACAAACTCACTAACCTAAAGCTTCAGATGCCCGCACTGGATGGGACAACATCCAGTAGCAGCTACAGAATGGAAGGAATTAGTAGCCTGATTCACCGCGGCAATAGTAGCTAGTAAGGTTTGCGGCTACTAATGATTGAGCTTTAGCTGGTAATGAGTAGGAAGTCGACTCGTAGGGAGTTTAGGCTTATTCAGTTGTACGACAAGCTCACCTGGTGGATAATGCCGACTTAAATGAGCTCTATGTGATGGTAAGGCAGCTCTTCGAGTAGCAGTGGAGCAAGCTTACTGGCAACACCAAGCTAATCGCCAACAATAAAACCCCCTTTACTAGGGGTGTCCAGGGCGAAGTACTGCCCCCCAATGGCAAACTTCCATCCTTAGACCAGTATGATGGAATGGGTGACCCCGATGACCATTTCCTCTACTTTCGTACTCTCGTGAAGCTTCACAGTTATAGAGATGCCATACTATGCAAAGCCTTCCTGAGTACGTTAAGGAAGGCAGTACGGACGTAGTTTAACCATCTCGCTGACAATTCGATTAGCTCCTTTAATGAGCTGGCCAGGAATTTCAGCCTCTATTTCAAGGCTAATAAGCCTTCGTCCAAGGACACATTGTCCTTATACCTAGTAAGGCAGGGTGAGAGTAAGTCCCTACATGACTACCTAGCTAGGTTCAATAACGCCGTGGTCGAGATCTCTCAGCTAGACGAAGGAGTCACTATTCAAGCCGCACAGCTCGATATCAGACCCTCAGGAGATTTCTTCCGATCGCTTGTGAAAAGCAAGCCAAAGACTTTGGCCGACTTTTGGAATAAAGCCCAAAAGTATATCGACTAGGAAGATAACATTTGTACTAGGTGCGATGCTGATTGAGAAAGGTCGGGCGGAAAGCAAGATAAGGAGAAATTGTCCATTAAAGATTGCCTTGGCAAAAGGAAGCCAAGCAAGCTAGAAGGGGAAAGCTCTAGGAAGAAGAAATGCCAAGTAGAGCGTGACTTTCTCCCCCCTCCCATTTACAGCCAGTATATGCCTCTAAATAGACCCATAGCTTAAGTTTATTTTGAAATGAAGCACTAAAACTTGCTGTCGAGGCTGTAGAAAATGTGGGGAAACCTTAGTCACCGGAACTCCGAAAAATATTGTCAATTCTACGATGATTACGACCATATAACTGAAGAGTGCTTCCAATTGAAGAATGTCGTTGAATACACCATTTAACGCGGCTTCTTCAATGAATACATGGCACATCGGTGGAAGGATGATCGTTCCGATGATGGCACTGACAGGGCACCTCGAAGGTGATGGATCGAGGATGCCCAAGTAGAGTAGAATAACAACCGCCGCAATGATCGCACCCCTAATGGCATTATAAATGTAATTATGGGGGGCCCGTACCTTGGGAGCTGGCTGTAGACATCTAATTTTTGCCCCTCATAGTCTTAATTTTTGATTTTTTTCAAAAGGGTCCTAATTCAAAAAATAGAAAAGTAAAAAAAAAAAAATAAAAAGATAATAAAAATTGACAAGTGATGAAAATACCAAAAAAAAAAGAGAAAAGAAAAAAATTATAAAGATTTTTTGGATTTTTAGGAAGTAAAATATTTTAGGGACAAATAGTTTTAGTTTTAATTTAATTCAAATAATTGTTTTAAAGAGTCGTGCAGTTTAAGTATAATTTAATTGAATTGAAAATCAAGGCATAGTTCAATGGCTTAACGGATAAATATTAGAGTATGGGTATTGGATTAGTTTATGGTTATAAGTTCGAATTTTGCTAGACACTTATATATCTTTTATTTATTTATTTTTTTTACAAAAAACGAGTTGAAAAATCGGAATCACATCTAATCAAATCCTTTTTGTTTAGATTTGAATCTTTAGAGAATATTTAAATCTAGTTTGATTTTATTAAATCGGATTTGAATTAATATAAAAAATTCGAATCTAGTTTAATTTTTATCAAATCAGATATAATAGATACAATTAGATACAATTCGATACAATTTAGTTTTGATTTATAAATACACACAAACACCAAAAGGAAGAGAGTTTTTTTAGCTTGAACTCATCCCGATTCAACACTACGTATGCTCCATCACCAAACGTGGCAACCCCCAACATTTAAGCACTATCCAACAACATCATACACCATTGCAGCACGTCTAACTAGCTCAAATTCAGGCCACACGACTCACTTGCAGTCGACAACTGCAACTTGAAGCTCCATCACGTTCCTTGATTTGTCCAACACACTGCAGCGACTGAACCAAGTAACAAACCGTACTCTACTGCACTAACCTTCACTATCGCATGAGTACAAACAGCAGACCAACAATAGCTGCATAGATCATGCCACTTCAATCTAAAACCGAACATACGCGCCCATAACTGCGGCATCTTCAATCCAAACGTCCGAACGTAACAACCACTCCCTGATTGAGGACATACCAACTTAGTCACAACAGTAAGTCATTGCCCAATTCCGTGCAACTACAGCATCCACAGCAGTATCGAACACGTCTTCCACTATGCCAAAGCCACCGAATAAGGCAGCAGCAAACATATGACTACACTCTCGAGCACGAATTTGCTGTCCGCATGTCTAATACACTGCTGCGTAGCTGTTGTCGTCACCACGCCACAGCAGCCACTGTCTTGTCAACGCAATCCACTGCTGCTGCACCCTCTTCAAAAATCCAACAGCTCACACACGTTCCACATCCATTGCCTTAAACATAGAACACAAACATCACTTCTCGAGCACAGAACAAGACCAAGACACAACCAATCCAACCCCGACGATAGTCCACTACACGCGTTCAGCCGATCAGTCCATGCGCGCGTAAAGCCGCTTCACTGCTGCACACAGATTCACTGCTAACGAGAGCACTCTATTTACGAACAACAAGTCCGACAAATATTATCCTAACGATCAGGTTCAACATGTTCATTTCTCTATCAAATTCTTATCTATTTGATTATATTATGTTATATTATATTGCTATTTTATTAGAATTTTAAGCAATTTAATATAGTTTATATATAATAGTTTAAAATACTTCTTTTAACATTAGCTTTAATATGGATTAGGTATATTATGGTAATATAGAGAAATATAGATCTTAGAAGATTGTTTTTTTTTTTTTTTATTGTATATATGCCTTATTACATTATCTATTAGTGATATAATATATGAATATATTAGTTTAAGAGATTTATTAGTGTTGATTTCTATATATTAGAGTATGTTACATGATATCACTAATTTATTTTGGTAGATACTTATTAGTGGTAATGATGTGTATATATACGTATGTATCTATTAGTCTAGAAATTATTTTAGGATTAGTTTTTTTTTTAGGAATTCTCATATAGAAAAATCATTTTTTTAAGAAATAGAAATTGACGAAAAAGAAATTTTTACAAAAAGATTATAGTATCTTAGAGAGTTTTTTTTTTTTTAAATCACTTATGAGTTGGGACCCCCTTTAGATTTTTTTTAAAATCAAATTAATTAAAAACGTAAATCCAATCGGTTTCAAAATTAAAATAAACCAATACATTAAAGATTTTTAGAAAGAACTACGATCGTCTGATCCCGATTAGCGTATATGTAGGCACCTTCGGGACGACAATAAAATTTGTAGAAACTTAGATTCTTTTTCTTTCAGTTTATTTTTTCTTAAAAATATTATAATTTGAAAAATAATCATAATTTCGATAAATAAATAGTAGTACTCATTAGGGTTTAATAAGTTAGCTCCCGAATTTGGAGCTCTCTGGTTCTTCACTTAAATTAAAATCAAAGACTAGTAGCCAAATCGTAATCAATCTATCTAATTGATTACGGTTTCTTTCCTTTTTCCCGACTCTAATTGGGTGGTGACTCCAAAAATTTTTCTAAATAAAAAAGGGGAATTTCCTAATTTTCTTTAGTTGAAGATTAATATTAAATGAGTTAAGGTTTAGTATTAATCGAAAAATGAGAAATGAAATTAAAATAAAAGAAACCGAAAATTTAAACTCGACACTGGCTGAGCACTAGTAGCTCGGTTAATGCCCAATCATAGGTGCTCACAGTTAGGGAGAAGAGACAGAAGTTGGATACTTTCATCTCCTTCTCCAACATCGACCTTAAAAGGGTCGACACTCCTTACCAAGACGCCTCAGTGATTAAGGTGAGGATCTCAAAATTTGTTGTCTTGAAGATCATGGTGGACACTAGCAGCTCCATTGATATACTCTTCCTCTATACATATGACAGGATGAAGAAGAAGCTGCCAGTAAAGATGAAGCCATACCACCACAATCTGATTAGCTTCAACATTACAATTTGATTGGCTTCAACGGCAGCATGGTTCGAGCTAAGGGTATTGTCACGCTGGACATGGAACTTGGTGATGACGACCACATGATACAACGACTTATGGAGTTCGTTGTGATTGATTATCCTTGCCCTTATAATGCGCTCTTAAGAAGATCAAGCCTAAACACATTTAGGATGATCACATCTTCCCTACATGTGAAGGCCATATTCTCGACACCTACGGGGGTGGGAGTATGCAGGTGCGATCAAAAGCTCTCGTGAGAGTTATATGTCAGGGCAGCCAAAGGCGATGGCATCTTTACCCTAGAGATGGGCTTGTAGGAGAGACCGGCTGAGAAGGGCGAGCTCAAAGAAAAAATTGAAGATGTCCAGATCGGCGACTGTCTTAACCAAACAACAAAAGTCGGGATTGAGACTCCAGCTAAAGTGAAAGATGAAATCATTGCTCTCTTGTAGGAAAATTCAAATAGGTTCACCTAGTCGACGTTCGACGTGCTCGGAATTTCCCTCCACCTGGCAACTTACAACCTCAACATCGACACCACAGTACGGCATGTCAAACAAAAAAAGAGGCATTTCTCCCTAGAATGACAGGTCGCAATCGAGGAGGAAGTGCAGAAGTTGCTCAAAGCTAGCTTCATAATGGAGGAAAAGTACCCAACGCGGCTGGCAAACGTCATACTAGTGAAAAAGAAGAATGGAAAGTGGTGCATGTATGTCGATTACATCAACCTCAACAAATCCTGCCCTAAAGATTATTTCCCCCTCCCTAGAATCAACTAGCTTATCGATTCTATGTCAAGATATGCCCTACTGAGCTTTATAGACGCCTTATCGGGATACAACCAGATCAAAATGGACCCTCGAAGGATGAGGTCCATACCTTTACCATCGATTACAATATATACTGCTATACTATGATGCCATTCGGATTGAAAAATACCGGGGCCACATACCAGCAAATGGTGATGAAATTGTTTAGGCCCCAAATCGAACGCAATATGGAGGTGTACATCGATGACATGATTGTCAAGAGCCAGAAGCTGGTCGATCATGTCAAGGATCTCCAGGAAGTCTTTGACCGAATGTGCATGCATGATATGAAGCTGAACCCCTAGAAGTGCGTTTTCGGTGTTGGCTCTAGCAGGTTCCTCTGATTTCTAGTCACCTAGAGAAGTATTGAGACTAACCTTGAGAAGATCATGGCCATCAAGGGAATGAAGCCCCCAACTTCAGTTCGAGACGTACAAAGGCTCACTAGCATGGTGGTTGCCTTGAGTAGATTCATT
This sequence comes from Lumnitzera littorea, assembly GCA_024138015.1. NCBI lineage: Eukaryota > Viridiplantae > Streptophyta > Magnoliopsida > Myrtales > Combretaceae > Lumnitzera > Lumnitzera littorea. The sequence goes on along the minus strand of JAMXBB010000010.1, from coordinate 12,908,418 downwards.
TTGAAGAGCGCTGATAGATGTGTTGAGTTCTTCAAAATCTTAAAAAATCCCAAGGGTTTTGAATGGACTTTGGAGTGCGCCACTACCTTTCAGCAACTCCAAGACTTCCTCACTCATCCACCGATCCTCTCCAAGCCTGTCCAAGGGGAAGATCTATTTTGTACTTAGCTGTTAGTGATCAAGCTCTCTCCTTTATGCTGTGGGCAGACATAAGAGAACATAGGCCAGTATATTACGTCAGCTATATACTTCTAGGCTTGAGGTTAGGTACACTCGAGAAAAAAAATTTGCACTGGCCATCATCATTACTGCTAGACGGCTAAGGCCTTACTTCCAGGTGTACCGAGTGATTATACTCATAGACCGGCCACTGTGTACTATGATGCAGAAACCTAATGTGTTTGAATGGATGATGAAGCATGTAATGGAGCTGAGCATGTATGAAATCCAGTACCATCCACAAACGGCCTACAAGGTACAGGTCTTAGCCAACTTCGTGGTAGAATGTACTAGAGAAGAAACACCACTGGGCAACGAAAAACCAATATAGATTCTCTATGTCGGTGGATCATCCACCATTAGAAGTGGAGGTGCGGGCCTTATGTTGATCGGCCCGCATAAGGTCACCATTTGTTATGCCCTTAAGTTTGAGTTCGATTCCAGTAACAATAAATCCGAATTCAAGGCACTTATTGTCAGCTTGAAGCTGGCTAAGGAGATCGGGGCAGAGCAGCTATGGATATTCTTAAACTCTATGCTCTTTGTATAGTAGGTTTAGGGTAAATATGAGGTTAGGGACAGCACTATGGTCAAATACTTAGAGAAGGTAAAAGGGCTCATAGTGGACTTTCACTCTTGGGACATTAAGAAAATCCTTCGAATGGAAAATTCAGCGATCGATTGGCTATCCAAACTAGGCTCCACTAGCATATGGAAGCCCAAGATGAAGGATAGCAAGATCTTCATAGAGTACCTGTCGAAAAAAAAAAAAGAAGCATAGCTCCAAGCTTAGCTGAAATTCTAAAACTAACTATGGCGACACCAGAATCGAGTTAGATGGATCCCATCCAGAGTTACTTGGAGGGGGGAACGTTGCCAAGGGATAAGAGGGAGTTAAAGAAGCTTCGATACCATACAACCAATTATACACTAATTGACGGCGTCTTATGCTGTAGGGGAATTAGCCTCCCCCTTCTCCGGTGTCTTCGAGAAAGGGAAGGGCTGTGCGTCATGGAAGAGCTACACGTCGAAGTGCGTAGCAATCATATCCAATCCTAAGCCTTATACCTTTGGGTATTATAGCTCGGATATTATTGGCCTACCATGAGGCAGAATGTAAAGGCCGTAGCTTAGAAGTGCCCGCAATACTAGAAGCATACCCCAATTAGTCACGCACCTAATACTATACTCCAACCCCTGACGAGCCTATAGATATTCGCCCAATGGGGGATCAATATCTTCGGCGCCTTCTCGAAAGCATCAGGATGATGGTGGTTCATAATTGTCACCGTAAACTACTTCACGAAGTAGGTGGAGACCAAAGCCGTAGCCAGAATCACAGAGAGGAGTATAGAGTCATTTATTAGAAATAACGTTCTCTCTCGGTTTGGAGTCTCCTATGCACTGATCACGGACAACGGTAGACAATTTGACAACCCCAAGTTCAGGGAGTTCTGTGTTAAGCACCTCATCGTTGTGCACTTCACCTCGGTTGCCTACCCCTAATTGAATAGACAGGTGGAGGTAACCAATCGGGTCATTTTAAATAGCTTTAAGAAATGTGTAGACCGATCCCATGGCGCTTAGGCCAATGAGCTGCCTAATATCTTGTGGAGGTATAGGACCATGCACTGCACTTCAATAGGTAAGAGCCCCTTCCATTTAGCTTTCGCGTCGAAAGCTGTCCTCCCTATCGAACTTGAACTCTCCAATATCCAGACTTGAAGTTTCGATGCTGCCCTAAATGACTCGTTGCTACAGGCAAGCGTCGACACAATCAAGGAAATTAGAGATCTCGCTATTGCTCAGGTTACTGCATACCAACATCGGGTCGCCCAGTATTATTATCAGAAGGTCCAATACAAGGAATTCAAGGTCGGTGACTTAGTGTACTGAAAATTAGAGGCCATTAGTTCATGAGAAGGCCAGGGTAAGCTGGCCCCCAATTGGGAAGACCCAGTCGGAATCAAGGAGAAACTAGGTAGTGGAGCATATAGGCTGGAAAGATTGGATGGTGAACTTATCCCGCGTACGTGGAATGCCGACAATCTACATGTCTACTTTGATTAAAATTTCATCACATATAGTTTTATTTTCAATTTAAGTTGAAATAAAAAGCTCTCAATTGATTGAGTACTTCTCTCTCTCTCTCTTTTTGTTTCAGTCCCCTTGCCAGCCTTTCAAAAAGGCACTTGAATAGTTGACTGGATAGGTCGAAACACCATTGACCTAACCCCTTAGGGTAACCTCAGTAAGGGGAAACACCCTTTGCACAGAGGAACTCCTATGAACCAAGAAGGTTGGAACGCCACCAACTTAACCCCCTTAGGGTAATCTCAGTAAGGGAAAACACCCTTTGCATAGAGGAACTCCCATAAATCGGGCGAGTCAGAATGCTACCGACCTGACCCCCTCAAGGTAATCTTAGCAAGGGGAAACACCCTTCGCACAAAGGAACTCCCACGAATCGGATAGGATGAAACTCCACCAACTTGACCCCCTAGGGTAATCTCGGCAAGGGGAAACACCCCTTGCATAGAGGAACTCCCCCAACAAAACCTTGGCTAAGGGTCCACAAAATTTACAAGGAGAATAGTGAAACACTTTCAAAAAACTTCGTTTATTTATTCTATACCTTTATTTATAGAGCAAAGGCCAACATTCTAGCCCTAACTACATAAAAAAAAAAAAAAAATTATAGAACCCCGCTACTGCTTATGATCAGCTAACTCAGGTAACTTTGAAAAATCTAAGGCATTAATTTGCTCTAAGCGTTAATCCGCGGGCACTTTAACCGGTAGGCTTTGAGCCACAAGTGAGCATGAGACATGCAAATTAGGAGTAGTAGGACACCCCATGGGCGGATCTTCCCCAAGGATAACTTTTGAGACATCCTCTTGCTGAGTTGCCAAGGCATGGTCGAATGTAAAAGCACCCTGCCCTACCCTACCCCAGCACCAGAGGATGTGCCTGCGTCTTTGACAACTGCTTGAGTGGATTCCCCCCACGCCAGGGCTTCCCTCTTCTTGTTGAATGTGGGGGAGTTTAGAAAATTGAGGAAGCTCAAGTCCAGATTTGGATAATGGGAGAGGATTTCTCTCCCAGTGAAGCGAGCAGAATTAGTAGATAGGTCCTCTAATTCCTCTAGCCACTCCTCAGTAGCCTTATAGTCAAGAACTGCCTTCTTTGCGATAACATCGCTGAGGACCTCTCCGCTCTCCATCTTAGAGATGATCTCTTTCATCTCCAAAACCCTAACCTGCAACTCCCCGACTTATTACTCTAGAGTAGCCTTTAAGTTGACCAGCTCGAGCAACGTAGCCCTAACACCCTACTACTTGGACGCCTTTATCGCCAGCTCAGCTTTCAGCCTGGCCACAGAAGCCTTTAGTTCGATATTTTCTTTTTCAATTCAAGCATTAGTTATGCCCTCTTCCTCTAGTCATTGCGAGAGATGAATCTTCATCTTCTACTCGTTCTCCAGCTAAGCCTTTAGTTCTGTGACCTTCTAAGCATCTTTCTCTACTTTTCTCCTCTCCGACTTCGCAGGCTTGAGCCTCACCTGAAGCCTTGCCACCTGCATAGCAAAGTGGTAAAGGCGCTTGTTAACTTGAGCAAATTTTCTCAAATACCTCCGGCTAAAAGTCTTCACCTCTAGTAGGCACTTCTTCTGCTGATGCAACTCTTTCCACAATCTAGTTACCTCTTTTTGGGTGGCATAGGACTTGCTCAGCTCGAGGAGCACTTAACTGTAGTATTGCTAGATGAAAATAGAATGTATAAGTTAGTATAAGATGTTAAAATATAACACCACAATAGCATGGAAGACCTACCTGCCGCATTAGGGTACTCAAATGGCCTACAGTTTGTATGTGCTCGCCTATACCCTCTTGGGAGATCCTTTCTAGTACAGCCTAATCACTAGGGGTGTAAAACCCTATTAAAGCTTGGTAACTGAGGGTCCGGTGCTATAGCGTCAGGTCACCAACACGGACCTCTCATTTTGGCTATAGGATCTTTCCTCGGGCCTTCTTCTTCTCCATCTCAGGGACCCC